>JABSTQ010001469.1:0-48851 GCA_013358835.2 Ixodes persulcatus | reverse complement strand
CACCTCGTACGCGAGATTCGCTGAACAACTTCGTGATAAAATCACCGACGCTGTGCGAGTCGCTCGACAAAATATTGAGTTAGCGCAGCTCGATCAGAGGAACCAATATGACCAAGGCAGGAGACCCGTAGAATTTTCAATAGGAGACTGCGTTCTCCGGCGCGTGCACCCGCTTAGTAATGCAGCAAAGGGGTTCGCGGCATCACTAGCTCCTCGTTGGGAAGGTCCCTTGGAAGTTGTTTCGCGGGTATCACGTTTGGTGTAGAGGTTACGACATGTCGAGGACGGGTCGTTAACTGGACCAGTTAACATTTGTGATCTGAAGCCATTTGTCTCTAGACATGTCTTCCTTTAGGGATGTCCTAAGGAACACGGTCCCCTGTCGATTTTTGCCACACGAAAGATCGTTGCTCATGGTTATTTTCTATCCAGGCATGCCACCTCGACGCAGCAACACCCATTCATTCAGGCGATCTCGGAGCCGCTCCCGATCCCCCCTACGCCCCCAATTCAACCCACGGGGCCACTCTCGCCGCGCCAGGCGACATAACCGCCGTCAGCAACCGCCACGCACTGCCGAGGCTGCCACCTGGTGCGTGATGGAGGCCGGGCGAATGGTCACATTCGCGTCCCGGATGGCCTGGGAACACCAACCTCAAGTGCCACAAGGAACTGCACCAGAGGACGTTCCCCATCCCTTCCGGCGACGGACACTGACGGAGCGCTGTGCTGCAGATCTGCCCGCCGCCTACGACGATGAAGAATACGCCGACATCTGTGAACTTTGCCGCGTACCACTCATTTCATGCGAACAACATCATCAAGGAGCACTTCACCACGACCGAGAAGACCGCCAGCGGGCGCTGGTGCGGGCTGGATCACGGGCCCTCACACCTGCCGACATCGAGGCCGCCCTCCTTATTGTTGGCCGTGCCTGCCCCGAACGCCTGCGCCCAACACTAACCTTACCACCAGAACTGGCGAACGTCAGACTTAGCGATGACGAGATGTAATCACCACATCGGACTCTGTACCCTCTTAAGCAAAAATAATACTCAAACCGTTCCGCTACGTCCACATAGAAGCTATCATCAAATTCCGGCGCGACAATAGACCATTCTGAAGACGAGGGGCGGACACCGCCCATCACCAAGGCCTCACCGACCACCCCCCACCGGCGAGTCATGACCAAGAAAGTACGTCTGTCCTGGCCACCCTGGCATCACTTGCAAAGGCACCATAAACTCTGTATTACTATACACTCTCTCGACACTCATCGATGTGCATCTCCTTCCGTCATCTGCTCGACGACGAAGAAGTAGCAAGTCTCTCCGGATCTTCCTAACGGAACGTTGAGGCGGTGGCTCCGAAGACGAGCTTAGACGTGACTTCACGGGGCTCTGCTTGTCCGCTCCTCCTGAAGGCTCATTTTCCAAGGGCGCTGCAAAAGAGAAAGAGCCGCAGCAGTTGGGTCGACCAGTTCGACTGTTACTTTGTGCCGAAAGCAATGACGGCCTCGTGGAACCAGTGATGGTTCCGTCAGGATGCTTCGATGGTTCTCTAGCAGTTCTCTGATGGTCTGACAACTACGCAAGGCAACGTCATCTCTGTATCAAGACACTCTTTCTCGACGCTCATTGACTTCTATTCCCTTCCGTCATCTGCTCGACGACCAAGAAGCAGCAAGTCTCTCCGGATCGTCCAAAAGCGGCGTTGAGGGGGTGGCCCCGAAGACAAGCTTAGAAGTGGCTTCACAGGGCGTCTGCTCTGGGAGGGGACCAACGAAGACCACCCGATTAAGAAACTCCCCCCCCCCCCCCCCCCCCCCCCCCCCCGAGAGGGGGAATGATGTGGGGATTTAAAAAGGAAGAGAATAAAGATGGCTCGTGAGGGGGTGAAGCTAGCGCGCGCTCAGGACGAGCGCGGGTTAGAACGGTGGTGGACACCAGCGAAACGGTTGTCTGTTCTTGAGTCTCCACACTATATATATACAGGGTGTTTCAGAGAACGCAGGCCAAATAGCTCCTGCGAAAACTACTCATCGCAACGAGAAAAGGCTTGTGGCGTTTTGGTCCTGGGCCAGGAGCCCATTTAGCAAAATTATTAAAGTCCGGGATAAATAAGTTGTTAATTATTTTTGCGTAATTAACTTTTTTAATATCGTGTTTAAGGGCATGGTTTAAATTAGAAAATCGCTCAGCATCGTCGAAAAACACTAAATCAACAAATTTCAAATCGATAGAAGGCACGCGAAGCATTTTACGGCTCTCCGAAAAACCGTACAAATTCGACGGGTTTTTAAGTTTCGGTTTGTTATCGGAGCGCATCTCAGCCCCGGCGGCACTGCGCCCCGTGGAGAGATAGTGCAACCAGCCTCTGCTGCGTCGCGCGATGACAGCGCAGCAGAGGTTGGATGCACTATCTATCCACGGGGCGCGGTGCTGCCAGGCCCTAGATGCGCTCCGATAGCAAACCGAAACTTAAAAACCCGTCGAAGTTTTGCGGTTTTTCAGAGTCGTAAAATGCTTCGCGTGCCTTCTATCGATTTGAAATTTGTTGATTTAGTGTTTTTCGACGATGCTGAGCGATTTTCTAATTCAAACCATGCCCTTAAACACAATATTAAAAAAGTTAATTACGCAAAAATAATTAACAACTTAGTTACCCTGGACTTCAATAATTTTCCTGAATAGGCCCTTGGACCAGGACCAAAACGCCACAAGCCTTTTCTCGTTGCGATGAGTAGTTTTCGCAGGAGCGATTTGCCCTGCGTTCTCTGAAACACCCTGTGTATATATATATATATATATATATATATATATACTTCTTTCATAAATGTGGCTGTCAATGGCCCTCGTTTCACGTTTAGGAATTAGAGGAATAAAATGGTGGAGTTCAGTCATCCCGGGAGTGGGAATGGGCCCAGTGTCTCAATTCCGAGGAGTAGAAGGGAATTGAATTGTGCGAAACTCTAATTCCCCGTATTGAAATTGGTATGGGATGGGGGGGGGGGGGGTTCATTTTGCAACACTGATTTGTATTCACGTACCTTTTGCTGATGGTCAACACGTTACTTGCACTTCCTGTGGGGGAATTTTCGACTTTTGGGGTGGGGGAATTTTCGACTTTTTTTTCTTTCTAGTCTTATGGAAAAGTAACGTAAAAGTAACGCAGTTAAATAAAAGTAACAACAAAATACATTTTTTCATTGTGGTAGTTACAACGGTAACTTCGCTACTTTTACCTGAAAATAAACTCACCATAAAACTTTTTTTAAGTATTTTACTTAAGATTGCTTTTACAAGGAAGGGTCCCGCAACAAGTGGGCTTCAGCCAGAACAAAGAAATCGCTTACAATGCGGACAAGCTATAAATAAGGACGGACGTAAAGAAAGAAAGGTTTCACCCGCAGGGATGACGCGTAATTAAAGCAAACAGAAGAAACCTGGTCTGTGCACAAAATGACCCATTTTTATTGGACACTTTCCGCTAAATCGTTTTCGCACGCCTATATGCACCCATCCCTTTCTGACTAGTTTTCCGTCTCCAAATTAATTCCGTCAAATTACCGGATCGAAGGCACAAGGCCGGCGCCGATGCGATGCCGCGGATGTTATCATTCGCGTTTTCGGATCGCCGGCCTTGCACTTGGGGAGCGCACTCGGGGAGCGCACCCCCCTCGCGCTCCCCAAGTGCTTCGCGTTCTGGTTTCTGCGCAGGCGCTCTGCCCGTGGTGCGAGCAGACGTCGACTTTTAGTTTGTAGACGGAGTGTCGGTCTATGCGGAGGTCTTTGCGTATCGCTGGTTGCTCTCGAACCGCGGTTTCTAATTCAAATCCCGGAGCAGAGTCTGCTTCAGGGGAAGCAGCGCGACGCACAGGGCCGACAGTGTGACGAGGATGGCGGGGGTCGTGCTGAAGCCGCCGCCGCCGTAGCCGTCGATCTTGGGCCGGGGGCATCTGAGCAAGTCGAGCTCGAACGCGCGAAGATCGTACAGGGCCTTCTCGGCCGCCCTTGCAGAGGCAGGGCAGTTGGAGCCCGCCGCCAGTTCGCACTTGAGCGTCTCTCCTCTTACCCTGTTGAGGGAAAACATGGTTACTTCACGCGCTGCGCACCGTTACGCTGCACACTTCTGCACAAACACTGCTCGTGCTTCAATTCAGCGGGCTTATACGTCCCGTTACAGTTCAGCGGACGGTTCTCGTGTCTTACTGGGACGACACGGGAGGCCATGACGTCGCATGACGCAATGACATCACGTGATGCTAAGTTCCCGCTAAATTTGGCGGCAAAAAGTACTAAAGTCGCGCGCTTTTTTTATGCGGTCTGTTTTGTAATAGGAGATAACATGCATATTTTTCTGCGTGGGGGCGTTGCGGCCCAACTGCTCTTAAAGGGGCCATGCAAGGACTTTTTTACTGGTTTTTAATTTGCACCGAACATGAGCGCACTGAACGTAGTAACTTAGTGAAACGTTTCTCGAATTTCGCTTTATTTTAAAAGTTATAAGCAAATGAAAATTGCAAAAACCAATAGAAACATAACCTCCTTCATGACGTCGTTGGTTGCTTGAGTGGCAGTGAACTAGAGGAGGGGTAGTGAGCTCAGTGAGCGGTCACGGCTGCCGCACTCCGTGTCGCGACGGCTCCAGAGGGCGCCACTAAAGCATGTGTTGGATAGGCTGTATGAAGCGGGCAGCCAGGGCAGCTCTCATTGCATTTGATGCGCGATTAAACACTAATTCGGCATGACACTTCATTGACCACAAGCGACAGCAAACACGGGGTAAAGATCAGTTCAGAACGGGAGTCACTTTGCGCTGCCATACCGCCAAAAGGCCAACCGCAAGCGAAAGCTGCTCGCCGAAGGCCTTGGGAACGCTCGGAACCGGTCAGATCCTCCAGTCCATACGACCTCAGCGCCGCCGCGTACATCCGGGACCTTTCTACACTCGCCACTCGTTGGTGCCTGATCCCACTACACCCTTCTAGTATGCGCCGCCTTTTCCACCGCTTGGTGGCGGGTGTGTCGACGGGTCATTTCTTGTTTCCGTACTTTATAAACTGCATTTGTTTCTTTTCTGATCTAAAGTAGTGAACAAAAACTACTTTTATGAATAATTGAAACGGTTCGCGCCATTTATATTTTGTATTTCGACTAAAAAAAAGCTTTTAGCGGCTCTGACCAGTAGTAAGCCCAGGACCAAAGACTTCTCACATCGCGCGCTTTCGGCACCGCGGGTCGCCCCCGTAGGTGGAGGAGGTTTCCGCGTCGTCCGGTTAAAATATGGCGCACCGATATTTAGTTACTCTCACCGTGCCCGCGGGCTTGCCAGAACCCCAAGAGACGTGGAAACCGCAAAAAAGGTAGGCGCTTAAATATGATTGCAGGGCCCCTTTAAAGCACATCTGCAAAATAAAATTTCTTTTAACTGCCTAGATGAAAAAAGATGTCATAAAATGATTTTACATTGACAAAAATGTTTTTAGAGCTATATTTACGGCTCGAAACGAGTTTGTAGTTGGAGCCCGCGGGAGCCCACGGAAAAAATGGCTACTAGTCACGTGGTAGAGCTGTGCGCCGCCACGCTTCACCACCGCCGTATAAGTTAAGCAACGAACACATGAGCGACAAAAACGGGCGCCGTGCGGCTATTTCCATGCCAACTTGCGCGGACGTTGAGACGTGGCGGCTTAGCATAGGTCCACGTCATAGCGTCCTGGGCTATTGCTATGGGAATCACCGCGCCGCGCCCATTTTGTCGCTCATCTGTTCACTGCTTAACTTACGGCGGCGGTGAAGCGTGGCGCCGCACAGCTCTGCCACGTGACTAGTAGCCATTCTCTCTGCGGGCTCCCGTGGGCTGCAACCACAAATTCATTTCGCGCCGTAAATATAACTAATATTTTTTATGAAATCTTTTTTGACAACCTTTTTTTCATTTAGGCTGTTGAAAAATCATGAGCCATTCCACTCTGTCAATTGGTGGGTGACCAGCGAAGCCGTTTAGCACACGACACAGACCCGCCCCGAGGAGCCGGAGGAAAGTAGACGCGCGACGGGACCGCCACCCGGGAGAGTGGAAGGAATGGAAACTATAGGCACGCAAGCGCTTGGAACGACGACAAAGAGAGGGCGGTGCGAGCGTAGACATGGCCGACGCGGGTCTCACAGCGGCAAATCTTTGAGAAACCTTTGTTAACTGCCTGAGAGTCTACTGATCTTGGAGAGAGAGAGAGAGAAACATGTCTTTATTATGGAGAGGAGGATCGCCTGCCTTGGCCGAGTAGGTCTTAAGCAGGAGGGGTAGGGTTATTTAGGTTGGGGGGGGGGGGGTATGAAGATGAATACGGTGAGGTTATATGAGGTTATGTGTCCCCGATTTTCTGATGTAATAAATGGTGCCTATTGATTACTAATCTACTGAAAATACCTATTGCAAAACTACCCAAGCATCAAGAAGAATGCAGAGAATGGTGTTCCACGCGCCGCACGTGCCGGCGTCTGCAGCAGTAACTGTTCTCAAGCAAAAGCATAAAACAAATGGCGCACGCGTGTTCGTCAACGCTTTATATTGGTTCTTTACTTCGAATCTTTTATACGGGGAAGGCGTGCGCGTGCGGCGGTGTGAGCGTGGAGGTTTTTTGTCGCGCATACAAACAATCCACTGAATGCAAGCCATAAACAGAGTCGTTGTAATTATAATAATAATAATAATAATAATATATATATATATATATATATTCCTTTGGGACTGTTTCGCAGGGCTCAGTGGCTTCCTGTTCTCTACCGTATGGCAACTCGACATCGGGGAAGTTTTCTGGTGTCTCTTTACACCAGCTACCCAGCGATGAATCGCTAAGTACCGCGTAAAAAAAAGAGGACACCAAGCTTGGGAACTACTGTGTGCAGCGGGCACTTTAAACTGGGGGACTATGTAGCGGGATACCGCATAAGGAATCTATAGTCCTTAGAGCCGCACTCATTGTATCCGATGGGTCTTCGGCGGACCTAATGGCTGCGCCCCAAAAAGCCCGAAGTGAACGCATTTTGAAGCAGTTGGCATTTGCTCTGAAAAGCAGAACCCGAAAGGCAGATGTGTTGGCTCCTCACGAGGATTGCGAGCGTATACTGAGCCAGGTGAGCCGAATGGCTCGACTGCACAGCCACAGAAAGTTGTCCTCGTACGGCCGCCCTATACTGTGCAGCTCGCGACCGCCCCGCGTGGAACTTCCAGACAACTATTTCAGTGCCGCATTACAACCGTAGGTGCTGTCATGCCTCATTGGAGAGGCCGATAAGACAGCGAGCGCAGATATTGTCCGGCCGTGCTTTGACAGACACGCAATCAGTTACTTCCCGAGCACCGACTGATTTCAAGCCCGCCAAACGTATACACCTTCGCTTGCGAGCTTTCGCATGATTGCGGTTGGTCGCGGTGTCGGTTGTTGCTGTTTGTCGTTCACGTGGGTCTATAGCTAATGAGGAAGTGTACTCATCACCTGCAGAATTCAGCGTGCATGTCCGCTTGGCTGTCGAAGTTTGGAGTAGACTTCGGAATCTTTGACCTGCAGTTCTCCAGTGCCTCCTGGTTCAGGCACTTGTTCCACACTTCGACGCCTGCCAAACAAAGACGGGAGGGGGCAAATGGTTTATCACCTGCGCTTCGGAAAATAATAAAAAAAAGATGTACGGAAGCAGCGCGGATTCAGGGCGGATATTTTGTGACTTGATGCAGACGCAGCAAATGCTGATGAGACCAAACAGACAAAGTCAAAAGAACACCATCATGGTATTCGTCATATTTCTGCACGTTCTATCATCACTGAATCAATCATGAACAGAAAAAGCCTATTGATTTGCGCTTTTGAAGTTGCTAGATCGGTCCCATTAGTTCGTAGCCAGTAGTGATGTCACGTGGGCGGCCATTGTGATGGCCTTGGTTCTGAGCGCGTACCTTCTGGACACTGATCTCTACTATAAGGGGCTGGATGGCGCATTGAGCGGACACAATTGAACCCACCGGAAGTAAGCGGCTTGTCCCGGAAATGAGCGCCTGACAGGCTTTCCAACTCTTCCGAGTGCTAGTTCGAACAGAGTTCAGGGCGCTGGTTTTTTTTTTTTTTTTTTTCTTGTCATCCCAAGAGAGCCTGCTTGTTGCGGAGTAACAGCGCATGCGGACCCGAGAAGTCTCCTGGGAAGCCATTAGATGTGAAAATTTTGAGATTCTAGTTTATCAAGTGTGCGTATGCCCCACGTTCACATGCCGCATTCTCGGCAGGCATTTAATCCAGATAGGGAGTATTAAAACCGGATCAAAGATAGAAAAAAGCATGAACCAAAATATCGACTGAATGCACTAGGAAGCCCAGCGCACGCCCGACTTCCGGGACAAGCATCGAAAGTCCAGTGGCTTCACTTGCGCCAGGCTCGGAGAGCAGCTAACTGCCATCCAGCCCCCTATAGTAGAGTTCAGTGCTTCTGGAGCATATATTTCACACCACCGAAGTTGCATTCCCCCCCTACCCCCCCCCCCCCCCCCCCCCCCCCCCCCCCCTTGAAGCAACGGTGGCGGCGCGCAACTTCTCAGACGGTGGCCCCTATTGAATTTTCCTCCGACCAACATGCATAGAATATACATGTTTAGGCTATGGCGGAAGTCACTTGGATCAACTAAGGTTGGCGGACGGGGCGTCATTTTGACAATTTTTTTTCACAAACACTAGCACACACACACACAAACACAATCTGTTTTTAGCACCCTCAGAGTACCTGAATTAGGAGACTTTTTTCTCTCTCGATATTGTGAGTAGTTCTCTAAATACCCTGGCTCAAAGTTTGGTTTCGGGTGTCTGCGGCACACTTTGAAACTATAGGCTGGAGAGAGATGACAACACTGCGACGACGACGCCACGTCGCTTCTGCGGTGGTATATGACACGCAGCTGCCCTTGCCAAGCTAGCATTTTCAAGAGGACGCCACATTTGAGTACGCCGTTCACTGCGCTCGTTCAGAACGCGCTCACACATATAAGACATTAAATGCGTACCGAGAGTTTGTTGTCCACACAGCGGAGAAACAATAGTGCACATCTTCGTGCCGCCACCCCATGCGGCGTCGGTACTTGGTGGCATTGAAAGATAATGTTCCTCTCACGATATACGCACGAAGAACAATATCAACGCAAAGATAAGCCAGATTGTTAAGTTGATTTCATACACGGCGCGGAAGACGCTTATATCGGTGAGGAACGCTTTCAGTACGTTGAGGCCTCATAGCGATCTTGGTGAAGCTGGTTACAGGCTATAGCAGATTCACAGGACGGACCGAATCGCTGATTTTTGTCCGCGGACCGTGTATCACGTGACCCGCACGTCACCGATTCCTGCGATCCGCGCCTCGTCCGCGGACGCGCGGACTGATAAAGCCGAGCGCCTTTTCACTCACAGATTTTTGGCTGGAGATTGACTTGAAAAGCGATTAGGTCTGTCAACGGTACAAGTGTTTTCTTGTTTTTTTTTTTTTTTTTTTTGTTATCGGAACGTTAAAACAGAAATGGACACATCGTTCTGTTCTGTGCGTTCGCTGCTTAATTTTGTCGCGCGATTCTTGGTTCCACGCGTGAAAGGAATTGCAGACATTTCGCACGGCTGACCCGACGCTGCAGGTTTCGGTACTCCTCCGGGTGCGTGTCAAAAAGCTTCTGTCAAAACTCGTCTATCACGCCGTGATAATGCTTGCACGTTCAATCAGCCTTTCACCTGAGCGAAGCCTTTCTTGTGGCTGTGGTGTGCATGAGCGCGGAGTGCGTGGAGGCATCTCCGAATACCCCTCCACGGACCCAGAACTTCGTCACTTCTACGCCGATGCCTTCTCGAGCAGGACCATGCATACCTATTTAACTATCATACCTTGGGTTATAGTAAAGCTAGTGGGGCTTCGCGCGAGGCCTATCACGGTGTTCTGTCTCGATTTGTAAGCAACGGCGGCGTACAATTCTTTTTCGCGGAAGCAAACGTCCATTTTTCTCTTGGACAACGGTGCCACGGTGCGATGTTGCTGCAGAATGCCGAACAGGTTCGGTTCGTCCTCGCTGGCGTCTGCTCGTCGTCTCTCTCGTGCGGATACACTTGGGAGACAGACGAACCGTGGACATGTCGTTTCGTGATCAATCCGACCGCGGATCAGTCCGTCGTGTGGATCGGCTATTACCAACGACCCAAATTTCCATGCTTCGAAGATTTGTAAGGACCGAAATGGGGATTGCCATGGCAACAGATAGTGGTTAGCAAATCGCCTTGCGAGGTTTCGGTCGTCTGTATGTTAGTATATGTTTGTGTCCGGCTAGCAGGCAGGGAGGGCAACGGCGCTGCTTTCCAAGGATCCAGCGACTTCAGTCGTACCAAGGTAGTCACCGGCCGTTCAAGAGACGCAGGGTATACGCCGAGCCTGGAGCATCTTATGATCTATCCAGAGCCAATGAGATTGCCGCTTGCAGATAAAAAGGCCGAACAGCAACTAAAAAAAAATCTGAATAAAAGAAGAAAAAAACTCAAAACAAAACACTTACCTGCTGGAAGTTGTTCGTTGCAAAAGGAATCGGGGATTGACCGAAAGGCATCCATAAGGGAATATAGACCTTTCTTTTTCTCTTCGGACATCGCTCGATCTGCACGTTCCTTGTGCAAGTAGGCACGGATTTCGCGACTCTGTAAACATTATGCAAACAACACGAGAGCGACACTGTAAAGAACGCTCACTTCTGGAATTAATAGCTGGCACTGTCTTTGTTTGTTTACTCGGGCGCAATATTTTTCAGGAAGAAAGAATTTGTTTGGATATTGGAGTGAAATCTTGACGGCATCAATGAATTACCGCAATTTAACCGCAGTGAAGGGATGAAAGAAAACGATACGGGTCGGACGACCTTTCGGGTCGCCCGATTCATAGGAGTTACCACGAGGGGTGCAAAAAGGATGCCGAAACGGTGCACTTCGTACAGAACAGACCGTTGGCGTCGTCAGGTTTGTCGAGCCAGTTTCTATGCCGCCGGGAGACGAAGAAACGTGTTGAGTGCTCCGGAATTTACCTGCTGGCTTAGTATATTTTGGAAGTGCGTTGGTAGGCATTTACTCTCATGCATGGTATATTTATGATGCTCGCGGATAACGCTTTGTCACTGCTCATTTCAATGTCACGGTCATAACATCGGATTGACTTCCTTGACGTAAAGTGAATAAAAGATCTCCGTGTACTTTCGAACGAAAGCGCCAAGTCTCTTTTGAAAACTGGTCGCGTCTCATGCAAGCGATGTGCGCTAGTCTTTTCTGTTCAAGTTGGGCTTCTTCGGACCCCTGAACGCATTCGTAGCGGCTTTAAGTATGTTTTCTTCAGGACTGACACACTAAGCGCGTTTCCAGTTGTCTGAGCGGAGGGGGACACTTTGCATATGCATTTTAAATGAATGTTTATAGATTCTGCACAATTATTCGTAAAAATGATTTCGATATTTGTTTTTTTATTTCACCATGATCGGGAGGAAAAGAAAAGCAAACACGGCGTTGCTAGTGTTGTGAACATACCTTTTACGTTAATGTTTTCTTCGACATTATTACTTTAATAGGAATATAATGGTATCACAAGAACGTATACGCGCCAGTTTTATTTGTTTTATTTTGAAATGTTAATATGAATACTTTAATTTATGTTTAGGGCGTAAATAGCGCGTTTTAAAGTGAAGTACTGCCAGTCGCTCTACGTTCGGTGCCAATGGTGGCCCAGCAACTATGTGCGTTGCTCGACCGGTTTTTGCGTGCATGTGTTTTGGATACACAAATATCGCCGCGTATCGCCAGGTGGTGCGCCATGCGGTGTGCCGAGCGGCGCCCAATTTTACCGCTGAAGTGTCCGTTGCTTTAAAGGGATACTGAACCGAAATTTTGAGCTCACAAAACAAGGCTGGACGGAGAGGCGGGGCGCTGCAAAACACAAAAACATCACTCATACAGCAATATTTCTAAAGGATCGCCGTAGTTTTGGAAAAGGAGTGCGCGATTGAACACGGCCGACGAGGCCGACGAGACAAGTCACGTCACGATTTTCATTTCTTCTCCTCCTCGCTACGTCCCGTCGAGCTGGAGAACCGAAGCGAGGAGGAGAGAAGCGAGGCCGCTTCCCCTCATTCTCAAATGTTCCAGGAGGACAAACAAAATAGCCCTCGCCTGATCGCGCCCTTCTTTTCCAAAAGTGCGAGAAATCCGTCTGAGATTTTGATGAACATAGTTACGCCGAACTGAAGTGCACTTCGAATTTTGTCCTCCGCGTGAGCGGTACGACGTGGTTCACCCTCGCTGCTGCGCTAAATCTTTTTTTTTTTTTTTTTTTTTTTTTTTTTTAGAATGAAAGGGTATTTTCGTTGTGCGGTTGTCACGCTCCACACTTCTCCGCGACATTTACAGTGGCGAGTAATATGGAATGCTGCGGTGCGTCGGGAGCACTGTGTTCCCACGGAGGAATGAGGCATAGGATATGGCAATTGCAAGACTGGTGTGACGTCACGTCAGGCATGGGAGTGCAGCCGTTGATACTTGCGAAATTCGGCATGGAGTTTCGTTCAATTATCCGTCGTTGATTACACTAAATTGGGGTGTCGTTTAATGGAATAAAAATGGCCTATGTTAATCATTAGGCTCCCATCAGGTAACCATCACGAAATCTTAAGAACTTCCGGTTTTCACCGGACAATCCCTTTAAGGGCCGCCCGCACTGGCGAGAAAACGCGCGTGGCACGCCGATCGCGGGAAGACGCGTTCGAATGCTTCAAGAGTGCGCGAGGCCTCCTGTGCTGTCACGTGACATTTGCGGCGGCAGCAGAGCCGTATATGTAGAGAGTTTGGCCATTCGTTGGGAAGTATAGGAGACAAATAAGGAGGCGCCATTGGCCGAAAGCGGGCTGGGCGTGTTTCGGGGCGTCTTCAGAAATTCGAATGTGACCAACCAGAAGCCGGAAATAATACCCTGGCGGTGGTCGCGAGAAACAAACCTGATAACTGCATTAGAGTAACTCTTGATGACTGAAAATATGGTACACGTGATGTTTCAATCACGCTCTTCCAAAATGATGGTGGAAGAGTGCGACTAGCGGAACAATTGAAATAATACTTGTGCCGAGGGCCGGGAATCTGCCGTTCGAGCGGTCACACTCTGTCCGAGCAAAACAGAGTTGAGCGGCGCATTCGTTTCTTACATCTTTCTGCATGATCATGATCAAAACAACACGTGCACCCTATTTTCAACCACAAAGAGTTACTACACTTCACTCTTACGCGCTTATTAAAACCATATACGAACATAGACCTTTGATCAGAACTGTTTCTCGCTACTACCGCTAGGGGATTCTTTTCGGCTTCTGGTTGGTCAAGAGAGCGTGCCAAGCCCTCTTTCCGAGTCTGCCGCACGCCCTGGCTCTGCCCGCGCCTCCCATTGACCAAACTCTCTACATATACGGCTCTGGGCGGCAGAACTCTATCTAGTGTGGTCTTCAGGATGCGGGACGCGTCTTCCCGCGATCGGCGTGACACGCGCGTTTTCTCGCTAGTGTGGGCGGCCCTATACAGTTGCGCACAAAAGGACAGGGACACAAAAGAGGAACACGCAGACGACTACGTGTTCCTTTTCCTTGTCTCTGTCCTTTTGTGCGCAACTGTAACTAGGTTCAATCTACAGGGTGAAACAAGGAGACGGCAGGCTCTTTAAATCAACCGGAAAATTCGGTTTCTTAACCTATCGCGCTATGACTTTGTGCTGCGTTGCCCACAGATGGTGCATTTTTTTTTGTAAAATTTGCAAAAAACAAACTTACCTGAGGAAAAAGTAAAGAAAGAAAAAGGCTTAGCTCCTATGGAAACTCAGCGACGCCACCGGTCTGCAAACAACACGGCGCCGTTTCGCACCGGAGACAAGAGATGGCGCAACGAACGCCGCCAACGAACGAGCATACGGGCGCCGAGAGCCGGCCTCTTTAGCAGACGAACTTTTCGACTCAAAAGCGGCGCGCGTTCCGCAGGCGGCGACAGTCGCAGAAACAAAAACAGGCGCGGTAACAACAAGGAACTGCAGTTCCTTGTCTGCTAAAAGCGCCGGCTCTCGGCGTCGTCTGCTCGTTCGTTGGCGGCAGTTGGCGTCGCGACCGCTTGCGCCATCTCTTGTCTTCCGTGCGAAACGGCGCCGTGTTGTTTGAAGACCGGTGGCGTCGCTGCGTTTCTATAGGAGCTAAGCCTTTTTCTTTCTTTACTTTTTTCCTCAGGTAAGTTCGTTCTTTGCAAATTTTACAAAAAAAAAAAAAAAACACCATTTGTGGGCAACGCTGCACAAAGTCGTAGCGCGATAGATTAAGAAACCGAATTTTCCGGTCGATTTAAAGAGCCTGCCGTCTCCTTGTTTCACCCTGTATAACAACTCGCCCAACTGTCTACATTACTACAGATATCGATGTACGAGTGATGTTTTGGAGTTTTGTCTTATCGCAAACCGTGTCGGGAGCCGGGGGGGGGGGGGGGGGGGAGAGAGAGGGGGAGAATTATCGTTTTTTGAGAACATTGGTTGTATTCTCTCCCTCAAAAACATTCAACAATCCCCCCCCCCCCCCGCCCCCCCCCCCCAAAAAAAAAAAAAAAAAAGAAGGCCGTTTTTCCTTTTTTTCGATCACTGCTCTGCGTTTTTCTTTTTCCCGCTGCTGGCAGTGCAACAAATATCCCCCTCGACTCCCCTCGGCCCGTTGCTGGAGCGCTTACCTGCGTCGTCCAAACAGAACCGTACACTTTCGAGCCAAAACCAACTACAAAAATTGTTCAGAGATAATATAGTAAGGGTGCAGGCGAGCTGTATTAATTGTTGTATAAAAAAAAAAAATGCATTTTAGGTTTTTGTCGGTTCCAGATGCCGTTATGCATGTCGTATTGAATCGCCCTTAACGGAATCTGTCTTCTCCTGCAAGCGCTTGCAGGATTAGAACGGCGGGGCGGGCTTTCAGTTGTCCCGTCCCCCAGCGCGAACTTCCCGCCTTTTTCGGCGTCCCATGAGCCTGGAACGTCCACACGCAGCCCAAGCACCACGGAAGGCATCGAGTGTGTGCTGGAGGCACAAAGCAATGAAAAGAAGACACCCTGCCCATGGGCGTACCAACCGGGGGGGGGGGGGGGGGGGCAAGGGGGGCGCTTGCCCCCCTGAATCAGCCGCCACTGGGCAGGGCAAACACTGGCCGGCGGCGCCCAAGGAATACCAAGGGAACCGCCCACCTTACCTGGGGGGGGGGGGGGGGGGTCTGGTTTGCCCCCCCACTCAAGAACAAGTTGGTACGCCACTGACCCTGCCGCTCGCATCCTTTCGGTGGCTATAAGAGACCATCATCCGGAGTTTTCACGCGAGCGACACCGAGACGAGGCCACATGTTATTCACGCTTACATTCGGCAGGGCAGGAATCGAGGTCTACGTGATGCGTTGCACAGGGTAGAAAGTGCACTTACTTGCACTTTTCGGCGAGCATATCCGCACCGCTCGGGAACATGGGCAATTGCCAACCTGCAGGCTTCGCGACCCCAGTGTAGCATTCGCGGAACAGGTCATCCTCGCAAGCGTACTCTTCAAAGCAGAACAAATCACAATGTTCCGTTTTCAATAACAACGTCACGTGACCTATGCCCCAATTCAGTTTCCCCGCTAAATTTACCGGAAAAATTGACGTCACGAGACCAATCCACCAATTCAGTTTTCCCGCTACATTTGGCGGCGAAAACACATGACGACCTTAAAATCATTTACTCGTCAACAACGTATCGACGCTAAATAAGGCAACGTCATTTCAATATCAGATGCACCGTATGACGCACGATCCGTGCAATGTCAGTCGATCGTCATCGTCATATCGTCGAATAAGCAGCACAGCTGCCGCTGTCTAAACGCACCACGTCGTGTGATCGTAGCGCAATTTTTGTTCCCATAACTATTACCCCAAATCGCCATATATCGCCACTTCCGACAGCATGAGACTCCAGCTTCTGTGACGTAATTTCTACTGATTCTCCAACATCACCGCACACCTTTAAGGCCCGTTCACACACTTGCAACCGAGTACGACGAAGAGAGACAATACCTGTTGAAACCTCTTAATATGTCTGAGGACGAGAAAACACACAGGCACGCTTGCTCTATCTATGCGGTGACCCTGGAACTGCATTTCACAAGAGCGAAGGTTTTGCGGGACTTCCGAGGTCAAATGTGCGTAATACCCATGAGAAAGGCTCGCTTATATCGTTGACAGAAGTTTTTCGAGCCAAGAAAGAAAGGATAAAGGCCCGTTCACACACTTGCAACCGAGTACGACGAAGGGAGACAAGACCTGTTGAAACTTCGTAAAATGTCTTAGGACAAGAGAACACACTGGCACGCTGGCGCCATCTATGCGGTGACCCTGGAACTGCATTTCACAAGAGCGAAAGTTTTACGGGATTTCCGAGGTCAAATGTGCGTAATACCTATGAGAAAGGCTCATTTATAACGTTAACAAAATATTTTCGAGCGAAGAAAGAAAAGATAATGCGCGAGAGAAATACAAAATATGCCGGACCGCCAAGTTTACATGGCTACCCAATAGATGGCGCCAGTGTGTCCTCTCGTCGTATGAGATATTCGGTGCCTATGAGGTTTTGCGGGATTTCCGAGGTCAAATGTGCGTAATACCTATTCGTTTATAACGTTGACAAGATAAAGCTCCCACCCCCGAACCACACTGTCCTCCTCGTCCCGCGTTTCCCGCTGACCCCTTCGATCCCTTCGCAACTCCTCCCACGTGGTCCACGGGGCTCCCTCTCTTGGCGCTCTTGCGCCGCTGCGTCGGCGGGTGTTGTGGCGCTCGGACAAGCGTTCCAGGCACAGAAGTTCACGTGAAAATCTGGGACATCGCGCGATACGATGTCTGCCTTACCGGTAGGTCTCCGACACATCATCGCATCCATGAGAGTGTTGATGTAGTTTTCCACGGCCTTCCTGGCCCTTTCCGCTTCCTCGGGGCAATCTGCACCTGCCTGCAGTGCGCACTGGAAGCTCAGCGAGTAATTTCTGCAGGAACGGGAACACTCATGTTGCGAGAGCCTTCGATAAGCACTCTGTCGGTTGGTGCACATGCACGTACCGTTGGCTTCTACGGCGTGTACTCTATAGCTGCGACATTTAAATATACTCTCATACCCCTGTTACACGGCACACTTAACCGCGGTTAACTCAGCTTTAACTGCTGTCACGCGGCACCACAGATACCGCACTATACTCTCGGACAGCTATTTCATAGGAAGTGAAGAGAGCGCGTGCACTGCTTTGATACGTGCTCAAGATGCTCAAGCGCACGTTCACCCATACTTTGACTGCATAGCCGCAGAATGTTATCGGCAAGTATTGTGAGCTAACTGTGGCTTAGTGTAACTGCAGTTAAAGGGGCGGTGCAACGATATTCGTTTTGAGCGTTTTTCACTTTGTATGAGCTTACTGGCACTAGTGGGACCCAAGTACACTCGCACGCAACGCCACTGACCAAGAAACATCTTTGTTGCGGTGTAATTTCAAGGAGAAAAGCGAGCGTTTTCTTTCAATCTCTCCTTCGCAAAACCTGATGACGTAGCTGGGCGGTAGCAGTACCGCCCAGTGACGATATTTGAATGCGGCTCATAGATTGGACCCGAGCATTGCGTGAGCTCTCGATTTGGGCTCGTGATAATTGATAGCTCGAGAAGCATTCGGGTAGTGGCCCGTGTCCAATCGCTGCAACGACGACAATAGCCGAGCCATAACAATGTCTGGAACTCAGCGCGTGTCCTGTGCTTTGCCAACCCCAGCGCGTGGCTATGATCAACATTGGCGGCATACAATCGGCTCCAGATCACCTGGCCGCTTGTTCTGGCTGCGAGTTGAAGGGGTGAACGCTGCTCGTTTTTCTTTAATTTTTTACTGGGACTTCTATTGCGTGGGGTGAAAAACGAACGAGTGTTTCATAGGTCATTAACGTTAGGGATCCGTTCTAAGCGGTATTTGCGCAAAGTACAAACATTGTTGCATCGCCCCTTTAAGTGTGCCCGTGTAACAAGGGTATCAGTGTATTTCAAACTACGATGGTAGTATACAAGACACTCATTGCTGCGACACTGCCGTAGATTGCAGCAATTAGTTCTCCCAAAATACTCTGCGAGAGAGCAGACGCTCCAGATTTGTTATTGTGCATATACGGAGAGCAAGTCGTCTGCTTCTTGCGTAGAAGTTTCGGTGACGTAAGAGCTACGCTGAGCTCTGTTTGGCGTTGATTGGAAGGATAGTGGGTAGACCTCAATGCTAGATGTCTTAAGGTCAACCGACACCACCTAGAAAACACGGCCGTAGTGCTGACATTTTTGCGTCAGCAGCGAAGCCTCAACGCTGGACACAGATTGGTAACAAGTACTGCGTCAGCGCTGTGCTTCGAGTCAAGTTTGAGCCGAACATCGACGCAATCGTCGTGTCCAATCTGTGACCAGCTTTGATCCTTCGCTGATGATGACATGTTTATCACCACCACGGCTTCGTTATCTAGGAGGTGTTGGGTGTACCAACTATTTTTTCTTTTTTTTTTAATCAGCAAATAAGAGCTTGGCGTTCTGACATCATCGCAACCAGTGTGCAAAAAGCAGGCGAACTTCCGGTTAGCCTCGAAATCGAAAGAAACATTGTCGTCTGCCATGAGTGCCTTGGCTCCACGCTGGAGGTACTTAGCGTCTTATAGCGGCAGCAGTAGTGCCGTAGAGCCCTGGCGTACGCCTCGCTCGCGTTTGAACCTAAAGCAAATTGGGGGCGAGCTGCCAATGGAACACATGTCAGAACAAGCGTGACTTGTGTTTAACATCCTCGAACGGCACTTCAAGGGGAACTCCGCCGAGTTTTCGAGCTACCTAATTCAAAGGCATAATCTGAATGCAGATGGCTTCCTGATTCCGAAATGCTATCTCGTTCTCCCAGATTCACTCTAGTTAATTAAAAAAGTGATATTTTGTTTGCTGCCGAAACCGAAACATCGTTCTCCCTAGTTTGTCCCCAGTTTTCTCCACCACCCAAGCGTGACGTCACGAATGTGCAGCGAGGCACGCGGCCGGCAATCGGGTACGCTCGCGCCCGCCTTTCTCGCGTCTAACAGCAAGCGTTCGTGCTGTTTGAAGTTGACAATTATATATATTTGCACAAAGTATGGCCTTGGCCTACATGCATAACTATAAAAAAGTAAAAAAAAAAAAACGGGTGCAATTAGAATTTTCATAAAACTGTTTTTGCAACTCGCTACGCTTAATCCAAGGCTCGCTAGTTTCGTGATATCGCAAGTAATTCCGTTATCTATTTATTAGAAGATGGCTGGCGAAGAAAGGTCGAAGAGTCACGCAGTACATTTTTTTGACGAATTGCCAAAGCACCGCGTAAAATGCTCGGAACGTGGGTGCAGATGCCCCACACGCTCGTATGACCTGAAGGAACGTGCCATTAGTTTTAGATTTTCTTTTGAAAAGTTACTGTTGCAGGCGTCAGCACGTATAACTACTCTTGTGGGATGAATATGCTCCTTGGTGCTTAAGTAATTTAGCAAAAGATCTGTAGACCATTTCTGAAAAGCGTTTCTGGTCGATGCCATTTTCAGCGTTCGTGCGTGTGGCGCGTACATTGCTCGCCTTCCAAAGCGATGAGCATGTGCGTGCTGGGTGGGGACCTAAGACACGTAGACTGTGATTCTCGTAAACAATGCAATGTATAGAATGGAATGAACTGCATTCGTGTAGATCAGATGGCAGGTTACTGGTCACGAAGATTGCGTTAAAATGACGATTAAAAACTTCGCAACCACCAAACCAAACATCAAGGTGCAGTGAAATGCGTATAAAATACACAAATACACAGTTCATCTCCCAATAAAGAATAATTGCTTGAAGATAAAATAGTGCGTGAGGTACAGGAAGACATCTTAAATCTTTTAATTCAAAATAAGTTAACAAAGGTTGCTAAAAAAATGTGTACCCGTATTTTTTCTTTTTACTTTTGGAGTAGAATGCAACGCATTCAAACACCAATCCACGAGAGCACATGGGAAGGGAATAAATCTATAGAGGATTTCTCTTTTTAATTAAGTTGGTTTAGCACAGTTTCTATCAGCTGTAAATTTGCATGCCTCCCTTCAACGGCATTAATAATTTCATAATTTAAAAAAAAAAAAACTTTTCAGCCTCATATAAAATTTCTTCGCAATAGAATAAATGAAAGACGTTTTCATCACTTCTTCTGCAGAGAATATTGCACGCCAACCATTTGACAAACCAGGCAAGGCTCTATCGTATATTAATGGAGCTAAACACCTGCTCCATAAACCTCTGTAATAGCAGACAGGAATAGCAATATGTCGAAAGTCATGTGTAAATACAGACTTGAACTTTGTTTAGACGTTTCACTTCTCGTCTTCAACATATCGGCCACGTGAGTGGAACTCCGAGAGTAGCCCGAACTAGATTCGACGTTCGAAGCAAATATAGTGTTTATAAAAAATAAAAACAAAATCACTGAACCAATTGTGAATAACAAATGTGACTGTGCAAAATGTCGACTATAGTGCTAGATTGTGTACTATATTTCTCGATATTTTTAGCGCTCTTCTTTGGACGGATGTCGAAATGGTCACAGCCGGCTTGAGTTTGCGCTTGCCGCTCTAGAAGCTGTTCCAGCTGCTGAAGGATACTCAACTCGCAGCACGCGGCTATAAAGTATTCCGAGCAAAAGTGAAAATGTTTTACGTGACGCTAGTTCTTCCGGCACACAGCTCGCGCAAAAGCACCTTGACGTGGCTGGCCTCAATTGCTGCCGGGGAACTTTTTTTTTTTTTTTCTTCCCACGAAAACAAGGGTAAAAAAACAACTTTTTTCCGGCACTGTTTCTACAATCAATTGCGGAGCACAGATTGCTACCCATTGCAAAGGAACGTTTATCCTTGAAGCTGCGAAAAAAATTATCTCGATCTCTGGCGTCCGGAAAGCCACTTCGCGGCTGCCCGAGTCGCTCGTCCGCCTGCACATTCGTGACGTACGCGGGTAGGGAAAAGTAGAGATTTTTCATTGTTGCCAGTAGAGAGTCGCCTCATGGAACCCTCGCGGCCGGCGTAACTTGAAAATTCAATAACTTAACGGAAAATTTTTATTTTTTAAAAATATTTTGGTTATCAGTTGAGAAAGGGTTATTGATGCGGTCTGCAAATTTCCAGCCAAATCGAAGTCTACCAAAAAATCGGCGAAGTTCCCCTTTCAATGCGCGCGCGGAGTGCCGTCGCACGGCACCTGGACGCCTTGCAAGAGTGCCGTCGGACGGCGAAAGATGCGTGGTCCGCTAATCATTTGCGCTGACTGACAAGAAATTTAGTGCCGCTACCTACACGTGAAATCACTGGGGGATATTGTGCAAGACTTTTCAGTACCGACACCGGTCCTCCAACTTTCTGACTGACTACACAGACGAAGATTGGGGCTGCCGCACAAGTAATTTCGTCTGCTTTACTTGTCCCAGTCAATCGCAAAGAGGTTCCTCACCCAGCACGAAGTGAAGTCCACAAACCTTTAGTTAGGTCGAACTTTTTCTGTTGAGTTTGTGCCGGCGTATCCGTAGGAGCAATTTATGACGCCGGCGAACCGATTGCTCGAACGTCGCCTTGTGCTGGTTCTAACTTCTTAATAACTGCCAGAATTCTAAAAAAAAAAAAAAAATACTGCTGGTTGTAGGTCCACTTTGTCGCCGACTTTTACGGTTGGGACAATTAAATACGGTGCAACTGACCAATTTAAACCTCGAGTGATCGGAGAAACTACAGCGTGAACACTGCCCCAAAGCACGCAAAACATAGATTAAGAGCGACAAATGCCCCCAACATGGATACTGGCGGGTTCCGGCGAGATTTCCGAAGTGATGTAGAGAGCCTTGCATCATGGTCTCGTGCAAGAACCATACAGTCATAGAGAACATAAAAAAGGCAGGGCGCGACTTCTAAGGTTCACGTTCCTTGCTTCGGGATTCGTTGTTTGCCGTTCGATCTTGTCGGCCAATGCCTCAATCGCATTGGCCGTGGAGCGCTAATCAGATGCGACCCGCCCTGCGTTGAGGTGTCCGTGATTACAGTGAATATTCACCGGCGCCGATCTCTGAGTCTGTGGTTGCTGACCGCTTTGCTGACGTGGAGGTTCCACTCTAGTTTGGCAGCCTGCATTCCACACTGCTGCGGCTCTTGGCAGCCTGTGTGTGCCAGGTGGCGTGCGCGGTGAACGGCGGACTCAACTATGGCGTCCAGTGTGTACTCCCCATGCTCCGTTCACCCTCAAGCTGAAACTAGAGCTCCGCCTTCAGCGCAAGCTTTCTGCCCTCGCTAACACAAATGTGAACGCGCACGCACGCACAACCAAAGCACATACGGAGGTCAGCGATGCTCGCGCCGAAGGCGGAGCTTCTAGTCTCAGTTTGAAGGACCGTTCACACACTTGCCTCTGGCTACAAGCGACTGAGACAAGACCGGTCCGTACGCCTTTTGTGACGGCTTATGACCGAAAAGCCTTAAAAACGGGTCTTGTCTCATTCGGTACTACTCGGGTATTCACTGGACGCCATATTCGAGGTAACTGCTCACAGCGCATGCCCGGGAAGAGTTTCCCGTCAGCTCTCGGGGAACCGCAAGAGAAGAGGGGAAGGAGAAATTCTCTTATCACCGGGACTCTCCTTTGTAGGTCCCAGGCTTCTCCAATCGTCGCTATTCTCCCTCTCGAAGATTATAGAAAATTAACTTGCCACTCAAACTTCGTACAAAAGCATCTTTTCCCTCTCTCTCTCTCTTCCCCGGCGGTAAGAAAGCAGCAGCGAGCTCAGCTATGACCGCCAGTGAATTCTGACCGAATCTGCCGAACTTCAGATTCGGCAAAGTTCGGCAGATGCCAAACTTTTGAAGGAAAGTTCGGCAAAGATTCGGCAAAAATTCGGCAAATGTCTGCGCACGCGCGAGAACGCGACGGGGCCAACGGGGCCATGGATTGCAAATGGCCGCCGCGCAGTCGTGCGGATAACATCGTGCAGTGTAGTGCAACCAGCGGTTACGGCGAGGTATGGAGTAGGCAACGCGGCAAATGTGCGTTTGTGAGCGAGTGTGGTTCTTTTCAACATTTTCTGCCTCAAGAATAGAAGATCGACCAGTAACTTACGCAGTCCACTGCGCAAGTGACAAATGATGCGGTACATTCTGGATAACGTGATTCTCTTTTGCCATTTCCAATGATGCGACGAGGTAGTTGAAACATTGGCCGACAATTTCTGTTTTTGGCTCAGAAGTAGTGTGTGTCAAAGCAAAATAATATTTCGCGATTTTCATGTACCTGCATAAAACTAAACACAGAACTATAATGCTCGACGTTGCACATCCGACATGCTTAACTCTCCCTATCTTCCTAAACGTTTGTGTGTGTCCTAACACCAGAAACCGGTATTTTAAAGGTTAAAAATGAGACGTTGTGAATATGGGACGCACACTTTCATGCAAACGTCAAGTGAATGAAATAAAAAAAAACATGCATATTTACATTAATATTATTATCTCTTGCATTCGTTTTCGCGCGCGCACAAACCATTGACTGTCAGAGAAAGCAAGAACGCAGCGTTATTGCCTTCATTTTAAGAATGTACACACACATGCAGGCTTGCGCTGATAATGCCTCAAAACCGAAACTCTCGTAGCGTGATTCGTGACTGCGCGACGCTCGCTTCTACCCAACCTCGTCACGCCACTTCGGCAAGGAGTCATTAAAATTGGCAGTAAACACACAAGAGCGACACCGATACAATTATTTTGTAGAATATCACCTTATTCAGTAATAACTGTGTCAATATGCACTACATGTTGCATTTAAGTTAAGAAAAAAACAAACATAAACCCTTTTTTCGCCAGGAAAAACTAAATCTCAACGTTAAGTCTGGTAACAATGTATTTTTGCCGAATCTTTGCCGAATCTTGAGAAAAGTTCGGCAAAAGTTCGGCTTTGCCGAATCCCAAGATTCGGCGCCGAACTTTCGATTCGGCAAAAGTTCGGCCCATCACTAGTGTATATACGTCGAGCAAGTTCGCCTGCTCCTTGCGCATCTGGTGCGTTTGTTTACCCCCCAAATGCGTCCAAGTGATTTGGTGCCCCCCTTTTCCTTTCCGCTACCTGAGCCAATAATTAATGAAGAGCTGGACTGCCTCGTCATCGCGCGTTCCCAGTCCGTTCTCTTTTTTTTTTTTTTGTCCGTTGATCGGCGTGTCTCTCCTTGCGTCGCGAAGCGCCAAGAACTTGCTCGCCATGTAAGCTCTTTTATGCGTGTCGACAAATGTACCCCAAACCCCTCGTTTGCTCAGACATACATTAAAAGATGGGTACCTGAGCATGTGATCTCCTGTAGCGTCCAGAGCGCCGTCTTGTCGGAGCTTGTTCAGCCGCTCCTCGACGTTTTTCTTGCATTCAGCGAAGACCTTCGCATCGAAACAGTCTTGCCAGAGGTCCAGGTCTACGAGTCACACGCACAAACAGGCAGGAGAAGGAAGTGTTTCAAAAAGCAAGTGCGTTTGTTCACAGCTGCATGCCGTGAACACTGCGCGTGAGCAAGAACCGGTGTTTCGGTTGTGCACACGCCAACGTCTCCCTCCAAATGCTGATTTCTCTTACCTCTCTTTAGTTCGCTGCCGCACAAAGAATCCCGGGTTAACTGCAAGCCTCTCATCTGTTTCTTCAGTTTTTCGTTGTTGTCAGCGCTACATCCTTCGAGCAACGTTTCCACTCGCTGGGTGACTTCTTTCATGGTGCTGGGAACGCAATCGTGCGGTGGACATTAGGCGGTATACTCGTTTCATTATGGGTAGAACTGATTTTCGGTTCTATGCAAATGACGCGCTTTTGTACTAAAATGATTTTCGGATGCGGTAAACTACTTCGACTGATGTACACTATGCGCTCACACAACATACAAAAGACAGTCTGCGAACACGAGTCACAGCAATATCCGTGCTTCGAACGCCGCATGGCAATGAGTTCAATGAGAAACTTGGCACGCGGCATTTGAACCACGGATATTGCTGTAACTCGTGTTTGCAGACTGTCTTTTTTATGATGTATGAGATGTGGGAATATGGCTAGAGCCTTTCAATGACGATCACTTGTGACGCCTCTGTCAAGCTTTTCGAGGGGGATATATGCTGCAACGTCCTCGCGACCTGGAGTTAAAACAAAAGAAAAAAAAGTTGTGTACTCACTGACAATCCCGTTGCAGTACGTTAGGGCTGTTGAATTCTCCAGTTACCGTGAAGTTTAGAGTGGTGATAGCGGGCGAGTAGAGCCTGTAGAATTCTCCAAAGTCGCACTCTGGTTGAACGCCAGCGCCTTAGAGTGCAGAATGATGAACGCTGTGTTAAAGTAGCCTTTCTTTTTTTTTCAATTGCTTTTTTTGTTTTTAATACTGCAAACCTTTCTGTCAACGCAGAAGGAAACAAACATTTGGAAGAAAACAAGAACACGTTCAAGCACCCATACAGGGGTCATCTTACTTGTATTGGGCTGGCTAATCCTCCCTGCAAAATATTGTCACGAATGACGATTGATAAGGCAACGAAAACGGAAATAAACTAGACGTTTAATGGGGCGAACTTGTGCCCAAAACCATTCGGCCACGCACGCGCTCGCTCAGTGACGCGCGTGGCAATATGGAAAACTAAAGACATGCATACCACTCGTGTAATTTTACTTTGAACGACTTTATAGAAGTTTAGCTGACGGTCTCACTAGAGAACGAGTCCATTCTATTAGTGTTTTGAAAAAAAAAAAAAATAAGAGGTATTTGACGACATTGTTTTTGAAACAATATCGGAGAATCGTCCTCTAAAAAAAGGTTCGCGAGTTCTGGCGAAACGCACACACAGACACACACACAAAAAAGAATCAGTCAATTACAGCAAGCAATAGAACGATGCTAGAAAATGACAAAACTGATTGCACCATGAGATCTGAAAAAAAAAAGTATATGTCCACAGGGACAATGAGAGGGTGAAAAGTTATGCTCATTATTTGTGTGCTAATCGAACCTTTTTATTTTTGTCTAGTCATATTTTGAGTTTTGTTATTAACTGGGATAATTCTACTGTTCACCGTGACTCGTTGTCTCGTGTTCCACAGAAAAGTGAACTCACCAGTCCTTTTTCTCAGAGTGTGCCCGAGCGTCGCACGTCCTCTCACAACGTCCAAGTGCAGGGCGCGAGCACTTTTGTTCATCTATCTTTCTCGTACAATTGCTAACCATTTTAAGTGTGTATATACGAGGGGCGTTCATAAAGTTCGTATTATCGGCACAAAAAATTGAAAAAAATGGAACAAAACAGGCATCAACATGAGCGCGCGTCCTTCTATACTCTGTTTCACCTTGTGTTGTACAGCAGGAAAGGCTACAAGCGCGAGCTCCTTGCTCTATGGCACACCTCGGCGGCACAAGCTCTCGTGCACCAAGGGCAGCTGCCAACGCTATGAGCTCGCACTTCTAGCCTTCGCTGCGGTACAACATAAGGTGAAACGGAGTATAGTTTCCGCACAGTATAAACATCGCATGCTATAGTAGCTCTGAACGCCGCTAGAGAGTCGAAACAAACATGGCACCGCCCGTCGGTGCCAAGCACATGCAGTGATCCGTTTTTTTTCCTTCGAAGGGAAGCAATGCCAAGGATATTAATTCCAATCTGGGAGCGTTGTTCGGGGACAACGCCCGAGTTTAGGACACTTTGGTTAAATGGCGCAGACGCTTCCAGTGTTGCCAGATAAGAGGAAAGCATTTCAAGGACGGCGACCAAGTGATTGCTGAAGTGGAGCGATTCCTGAACGCTCAAAAGGAGGAGTTCTATAACAATGGCTTCCGGCATGTGGTGCATCGCTGGAAAAAGTGGATAACTTTTGGTGGCGAACAAGTAGAGAAAGTCTCAACTCCTACTCGACTTTGATTGCTAAATCTTTATTCCTTCGTGACAATAATACGAACTTTATGAACGCCCCTCGTATTTCGTTCGCTTTTTCAGTGAGTTCATTTCTGCCTCACGCGTCACATCGTGAAAAGAGAATATCTGCGCCCGTATCTAGAAAAACATAAATCAAAGCGCAGAATTTTCCATTCTTCCCATCTGAAAAACTGGATATTTCCAATCATGCATCCCGTGTACGGCACTCGCGCATTAGAATATCAAGACGCACCCAGCACTTGTAAGCTGTTAGACAAACATCACTATTAGCACGCCGAAGTTGCCTTCTCAGAAACAATCACTTCTGGCGAGGCTTTGCACACACCTAGTCCACATTGTTCTTCCAACGTATCGTACGAGAAAGTGCAAAAGCTACGCACGCGTCCCCAGCTCAGTGACTCGGCACTTTGTTTTGTGACGTCACACCTCTGCGGTGGCGCTGCTGTCCGCACGGCCCATGCGCAGACGTTTCGCCAGAGCGAATCGGGTCTAACCTCTCGGTCTAACGGCAGCGTCGCACAGAAAAGTTTGAATGACCAATTGGGAAGTCCAGGACGTATAGTGAGATATGTGGTGACTCTTTTTGGTTCGTAAGTTGTTCCTCGGGGCTCTGGCCGGAAATTGACGGAATCTCACCAACTGCGGAGCGACAGAGAAATGTTCAGGGATTGGCTACATCCGCGAGCTCCTCAAGCTGTCAGCGAGTATGGCAGTAACCGTCACGACGCCCACTCAGGAAGGGGCGCGTTTTTTTCTTCTTTTATTTTGGTAATGAAAAGTATGATTTTTGTTTTCTGAAGAAATTACCTAATTCCTACCCGATGCAATTGAAATATAGCGACGTATATTAGAACTCGTTGCCCCATTGGTTAGGCTGACCAATCAAAACTCACCATGCTTGACCAAAAGAACGCACCAAAGAACAAACGCCGACGCCCGGGACGAAGTTAGACGGTCCATTTTCAGTCGTCGTAATTTCGATCCCTCCCCTTGCGGCACAAAGTAATATCTGGGTCTGCGTCGCCGTACCTCTCCGTTTGTATGGTCGCCGATAAGCACGATACGAGCTTGCGCATGGACTCCCTTCACGCTGCGCACCGATAAGAGCGAGCGAACACACCCGGTCCAAGCTCCACCGGCGCCCGGCCCCCAACGGCAAAACTCATAAAACACGCACGTTCTTCTCAAACGCACGCGGTTACCCCACCAAGGCTAGGGTGCCCCGATTTGAGAGTGTTTTGGAACTTTTCGATCGAGGGTCACAACACGAGCTGCAAGGAAGAGGCGAACGCAACTGTCTTCTGCGAGCTTCGTCTCTTCACACCCGCCATTCACTCGGCAACGCACCCATGCACACACGCGCACAACCAGCGCGGAAGAGGCGTCCGCCATTAAATTGCAAACGCGCGTTCAACTGATGAAGTTGCTCCGTCTGTTAAATGCAGGCTCTCTACCGGCGCGCCGCCATCCGTCCCGGAGTCGATCCCCGGAAGTGAGGTACCGGAAGTGAGCGAGCAGGAAGGCTTTCGAATGAGAGCGAGGCTACGGGGCTCGCCGCGAGAGCCGAAGGCGCAGAGTCGTGGCCGCGGCAGTGACCTCGAGCAGCGTTTGGAGACGCGTACGGGTAGGAGAGGAAAGGTTTGCACATCGCACTTTTTTTTGTTTTGTTTTACTAGGGTGGAGAAGGCAAGTTTTACGGCCGTTACGAAAGAGTGCCCAGTGATCTGCTAAAGCTGGCTGGCGTCTGCTTCGAAAGCGCGGTTGATTCGGTATGTTCGGCATCGAAGCAATAGACCTTTTTCGAAAGTCTATCAGACGACTGCTGTCGGCCGCCATTTTTTTTGGCAGGGTGTGTCATTGGATACGAATTGTTGCCGATCGCTGGCACATCGCTCGTGTCGAATATAGGCTCAGATTATAGTTTCCAAACAAAGGTGGATTCGGATAATGGGCGCGGTAGCTATCATTGCGCGCGCACGCTTCAAAATGGCCTATTTCGCAGTCCTTTACGTGCAGACGCATGAAGAGACGCAACATTTCCGTGTGTCCTTTCCATGGATTCAGTTCTCCTTCAATATAAATTTTCGGTCGCCTTTCGGAAGACCGCTCGTGCGGTGGAAGAGCACACGTGAACGCGCTTACACGCATGTTCAGACATGCGCATCCATCGTGGAACTGACTCCGCGTACAATATGAACTGAATCACCCTATCCGGCCATTTTCTGCACCTCCGGTTTCCGCGGGTTCTGTTCTTTCTCAATGTGTCAAATAGACATTAGTATATGTAACCTCAACTTCGCATTCCATCCCGAGTTCAGACCGGAGTTCTCTGAAAAGCCGGCAGGTACGTCCGATAAGTATGAACGACTCTTCAGCTAATATTGTCCGCGATAGCACAGACAGACAGACACATTCACACGCACGCGCGTGCACAGAGGCACGCACCCGCACGCACACACAAAGTACTCCAACACCAAGGCAGATACTCGAACAAACACGAATACACAAATACAAGCACGCAGGTGCACACCAACTTGTGCACACGGAGGCATGTATCGGATGAAAGCGCTAAAAAGACGGCTGATAAGTCAAAGGACGACAGAACACCACAGAGCGCTTCGTCCTTTAAGTTGCCCGTCGTATTTCTAGCTCTTTTTATACTATACGATGGATCCCCAACTATCCCAACTGCATAACCTTCTACAAGGACATCTGTTTCGCGGGTCTGATCTCTAAAAATTCCTTTCAGTCATCTCGTTACTTAATATCTCTACTGATGCGGTCGTCCCAAGCTTCATCTCTGAAATTGGAGGAAGCGCTTTTCCGCCCTCCAGAAATGTTAAAACTGTCCGCGCCCGGAGCAAAACCTCCGCCGCCCGAGCTTCCTGCCACTGCGTGTGAAGCTCAGGAAATCACATTTTCAAATCGAAACGGTCACCCATTGCGCCTCAAACAGTCTGCATTTGAGGCGTGTTTCTTCCTTGTATGACAGTCGCATTTGTTTAATTTTCATACAAAATCTGTCTGCCGACATCTTGAAAGCATTGGTATGAATGGAGCAAACGCGCTCCGCGTACACGCTTGAGACGTGCCTCCAGACACACTTCTGTGAACAGCCAACAGCTTGTCTTTCTGTTTGATGTATAAGCAATATAACTGCGGCAATAGTAAAAAAAAAAAAAAAAAAAAAAAAGCCTAACAGGTTGCACGAAGAGGCGAAGCTCGATTCTTCTTTGTTTCCTGTCCCAGCCCTCCCCAAAAATAAAATCAGGAAGCTGCACTGCCGGGCATCTCAGCATCGCCGTCCACGAAGCGTTTGCGCGGTTCGGAAATAGCCAACCCTCCTGACCAGTTGTTGTTGTTGAAAATGTCTTTTAATAACGCAGAAAAGGAAAGTGAAGGCCAGGTCAGCCGTCGGTGCTGTCCCGCTGGGTATTTCGCTAACGGTGTTGGCTCCCAAGCTGGTCGAGGATACCGCAAAAAAGGGCCACGCTTTCCAACACATCGTCAATGTTTACAAATCGACAGCCCAGCCTGCGATCCCCGCAAGTCAGCGACACGCGTGTTCGCGTGAGGGTTCAGAAAGACTGCAAAGTACGACCCGGCATGTATAAGAAAGCCGGAAATGGCATCTGCCATACGTTCTTCGTTGGCGCAAACTAAACGCTTTCAGAAGCTCCCTTGAGTCACACGGGTCGTACACACCATACAGAGCACATGGTGTTCACTGCCGGCATGATGTCAGAACTGTGTGCTAACACGCCTCAATTGAGGATGCACTCTGAGAAAAAGTCTCTCTCTCTCTCTCTCTCTTCTCACGGAAACAACCAATCACGACAAACAACGGGCCGGCACTCCAGCGAATGACGTAGCTGGGATTATATATAATTAGACCAAAAAATGCAATGTGCGCGATGCCAATCGTAAAAAAAAAAAAAAATCAGATTAGCCAATGAGAAGCGTGATCGACTGACATCGTGGTTTAATCACAAAAGAAGCTGGGCGTTTACGCTAAGATCTGCGTGGCCATTGGAGGATAATGCCGATCGCTCTTCCCATTGGTTGCATTGATTCGAGGAACACCACTGATTGGTGTTTCGAGTGCATAATGACGTGTTATTGGAAATTATATATATACATATATGGGGGTCGGAGTTTATCTTTCTACCTGGGTTCACATTTCCACACACATCGACTGATTTGCGAGAAATTTATTTATTCGGCACCAATAGATCAGTGCTGGGCAGTGTCGTGATTCAAATGTACTGCGATAGTATCTTTGAGGTACCTTCGAGTATCTGGATCTTTGTATCGAGGTACATTTAAAAAGTGTATCCGTATCTCTGTAGTAAATTACATTTAGGATGTATCCATTGTATCGGAATACTCTGCCAGGCTTAGATATCTCGTTCCATTGGTCGACTGTTTACGATAAACTGAAAACACCTTTTTAGAGCGAGTGATCCTAGAATGTTTAATATGAACGCGTCGAATTCAGGAGGGTATGGTTGCCTGGTGTATTGCGAACAGTCACCAAAATTGAGGAAAAATATGAAAACTAACTAAAATCAAATAGGGTTCCAGATGCGGTCACTCTCATGGCTATCAAAATAAGCTCCTCCAGTAAATCCCTCCACTATTTTCAGGTTAAAAGAGTAAACACTGGAAAGGTGGCGAGTGCAAGATTACAAAACCACCAATCACGAACAGTAGAGGGCTTGTATGGCTTGTTGGAGGAATTTATTTTTCTCTCATGTCGCAGCAGGTTCAGTGCAGATAGTGCAGACAGGTCCGTGTCCTTGATTCCCACCGTGGATGACTCATAAGCACTCAAGACGGCAGATTAATGTTTCCGCCATTCGGGATGCTATCTATGATTAGAGAAAGACTTCGATCGAAGAGGAGGTACGTAAACCTGCATAAACAGATGAACTCTCCCCTATCGATTGCAATCGTCACAAACTGTCCTCCTTGCACGTAACACCGTTCGGGAAATTATTTATCTCGGTATGTATCAGTATCAGTAGTCCAGGATACTTTCTTGCTGTTTTTGCAGAAGTATATTGGGGATATCCCGTTTCATGAAATACAAATTTTTTTTAGTATCTGTATTTCTGTATACATGCATCGCAGGATATGCATTTCCGAATGATTTTTGAAGTATCTCTGCCCAGCCCTGTGATAGACGTATATAATTATGTATACCTCCCCAGGCAGCATACAGTATTGCGCCAATATTGGCGTCGGATCGGAGAAATCGGGCCAATATCATTCTGATACTGTTGATATTGGTGCTGGATTGTAAAGATCGGGCCAGTATTATTGTGATATGGCCGATGTCGGCGGAACATCACTTGGGTCGGCCAACGCCACGCTGATATACAGTATTCAGCGCCGTTTTCCGGTAATTTGTCGGGTCTGAACCAGCTATATCCGCCGGTATTAGGGATTCTTGACCGTCTCTAAAATGATACTGAATCGGTCAATCGCGCCGACCAATCGCGGCGGCCGCCGCTGTTACCACGGGCCGTGCCGAGGGCGCGCCGGGCAATCAGCGGCTGGAACTGGGTTTTTCCGTACAAACAAACGGAAAAAAAACTCTTTTTGTGATAACTTTTATTGGAGATTAGTACGAAACGGGGGAGCGCGTGATGTTTTCTAAAATCTTTAGTTTACCAGGTTTGCGGCACAATTAATATTGTTTTTATACAACCATGTCTCAGCGGTGATTTCAGGTAGCGCGTCCTGATCTAGGTGCATCCTAACTTCGGGAAGTGTTTCGAAGACGGTTGCGCTTTTCAAGCTCGTTCCCTTGAATTAACATTTTTACTCTTATCAGTTGGTCTGAATAGTTGGAACTCCAGATAACCTTCGTAAGTTGACTGCTCCAGTCCACGGTGTGGTCTCCCGCACCGGGCTTTTCCCCGGTGCCCCGTAATCGACCTGGCTATGTCTTCCGGGCCACCCTCTCAACACTCGAGTCATCACGTCTCCACCGATCAGTACAGTCTGTCGTCCTCCGTCTGTGGCAGCTCAATCGCTGGATCAGAAGACAAGGACTCGCTCATGAATACCGCTGAGGACATCACTCCAGGTCAGCAATGTGCCACAACCTCTTCGCGTCGAGTCATTGTTCCAACCAGTGACAGAGCTTTCTGACTTTGACGAACCAGACTCGAAAGATGTCAAGACAAGAAAAAAGCGAAAAAAGACTAGCCCTAATTCGAGCCTAATTGCTGAGACAGTCTGCAGTGCTGCAGTAGTGCCTGAAGGGCTTACTGTCGTATTCACGCCATTAGAGGAGGACCACGTAATTACGTCACTTAGTAGCCTAAAACTGTCCCTTGCTCTAAAGAAGATGTTCCCTGAATGTATCTTGGAAATCAGGTTCAACAACCGCCTGAATCTCATTGCCGTTGACGTAAGGAACGTCGACGGACGACGCGAGGGCTGCTACGCTGCACGGTGCTCTGTGGGATCAAAGTCAGAGCGTATGAGCCTCTTCCCAGGCATTGCTCCACAGGTGTGATCAGGGACGTAGACACCACGCTGACTGACGAAGAAATCGCCAACAACCTAAGGTCCCCTGAAAACAGTTGCTCGTCTTCGACGACTAGGCAAAAGTTCAGCGATCAAGATCTCCCTCTGTGGATCGACGTTGCCAAGCTACGTTTACCTCGGTCATGTCCGGCATGCAGTTTCACAATTCCAAGAGAATCCACTTCAATGCCGCAAGTGTTGCCGCTATAGACATCGAGAGGCAACCTGCAAGCGCAGCCCGGTGTGCAAACGCTGCAGCGGCACGCATGAGGACAGAGACTCCTGCTCTGCTCAAGAAAAGTGCATTAACTGCGGCGACGCACACTCGGCTACATCACCATCCTGTTCAAAATGGCGGCAGGAAAAAAAAGGCAAACAATTACTCCAGAGAACACGAAGTCGATTTCCGCACTGCCAGAACTGCAGTTCATGAATCCGGATGGCCGGAGCTGCCCAGAAAAAGCGAAGGGCCTTCTTTAACTGCGCAGGACACTTTGGCTACCATAACTGAGAACCAGGTGCCAGAGAGGCCTACATACGCTGCACTAAGTAAGGTTCCAAAAAGTAACAAAACAGAGGCACCTCCGACTAAGCAAGGGCCTATTTCACCTGACCTAATCCAACTCGAATATCCGACAACGTCAGGAAACACACCCACCGATCCAAGAAAGCGAAGAACACCAAAGCGCAAGACTCCGTCCGTTTCAACAGACACAGCACCAAGCAAGGGGTGGATTCCGAAGCTTCAAACAGCAGCAAACATAATCTGCAAGCTTTTGGAATCTATTGACGCAGAATGGGCCCTCAGCATACTTACAATTCTTCAAATGGCCCTTCCCCTTATTAGATCATTGTAAATGGCAACTGCCGCGCCACATTCCTCTTCAGAACTTACTGTGTGGCAGTGGAATTGCCGTAGCCTCCGAAAAAAGCGCGGCAGCCTCATACAGTATCTTCAATCCCACGCTCCCCCACCTGATATCATCTTTCTACAAGAACCTCGCACCCTTCCTAATCTTCCTGGATATGTGACACATGTGGCACATAACGATCCCAAACAGGACCACCTTGTGGCCACCCTAGTCAAACGCGTTCACACCGCGGTAGACTTCACTTTAGACAACCAGGCCGTTCCACATGTCTTACTTGAACTCCTTCCCGCCTCCCCACGCAAGCGTAACACCCAACCTCTCCGCCTACTTAATGTCTATAGCCGCCCCCAAGACCGCTACGCACGGTTTGATACGCTGTTTGAAGCCGCACGGCGCAAGGATTGCGCAACATTCATTGCAAGCGACTTCAACGCTCCTCATCCCACTTGAGGCTACCCTCGCGACACACCTAAGGGGCGCAAGCTACACACTTTGATCCAACAACACAATCTCACTCTACTTACTGATCCATCGACTCCTATACGTCTTGGCACCAGCGTTGCACGGGACACGTGTCCTGACCTCACTCTGTACCGTGGCGCAAAACCCTGCACCTGGCACAACCTTGAGGAACAGCTCGGCAGTGACCATTCCATTCTTGTCACCCATATCAACACTAAAGACTTCGCGGGAGAGGCACGCAAAATCCGCATCACGGACTGGCCTGCCTTTCGGGCATCTCCCTCTTCTACCTCGCCCGCCACACTCACTGATTGGGTGCAGACACTGCAAACCCGGCTAGACCGACACACGCGCACCCTTACCACCACTCTCGATGCGCCGGATATAGACTCCCACCTTCTTCACCTATGGGAAGCGCGCCGCGGTCTAACTAAACGGTGGCGACGTCAACGACACAACCGGAAGCTCAAACTACGCATTGCACAACTCCCTGTAGATGCTGCTACCTATGCTGCCAACCTCACTGGTCAAAACTGGAAAACGCTCTGCGACAAGCTCAATGGTACGCTCGGTACTGCACGAACATGGTCCCTACTCCGTCATCTAATAAAACCAGGCCAAGCCAAATCGGACAGGGCCAAGGGCATTTACAAGCTTCTCCACGCCACTAACCTAACAGACTCCGAATGCCTCACACAGCTACGACAGCGTTACCTTCCCCCTCCTGACACTCCACGCTACGCGGACTACACGGGTCCCCCCAACAATCTTCCTTATCTTAACGCGCCCATCACGGACATTGAGATTCGCGCTGCACTCACCGACATTTGCCGCAACACATCCCCTGGTCCTGACAAGATTCGCTACTCTCTTCTGTACAACCTCTCTGATTCCGACACCACTCAACTTACTACCTACTTGAATGAGGTGTGGGAGTCAGGTACCCTCCCCAAGGAATGGAAGGAAGCCACAGTCGTTCTGATTCCTAAGCCTGGCAAACCCCTCTCCTTGGAGAACCTACGCCCGATTTCCCTTACCTCATGTCTGGGCAAACTGCTCGAGAAGGTCCTACAGCTTCGCCTACACAAATTTTTCGCCGACACCTCCGCCCTTCCCCACACCCTCTATGCTACCGTAGTGGTATTTCCACTCAGGACGTACTGCTCCGCCTCAAACACGAAGTTCTAGACGCTCCGAGCACTGCTCAATATCGCGCTGTCCTTGCCGCAGATCTTAAAGGAGCCTTCGACAACCTGTCCCACGATCCCACGACCTGGTCCTTGAACAGTTGGCAGCCACTGGCTGCGGAGCGAAGGTGTACAATCACATCCGCAATTTCCTCCGCGACAGGTCTGCAAGCCTCGTTCTCGGTCACCTTCGCTCCCCCTCCGCTCCGGTGGCAAACCGTGGTACTCCGCAAGGCTCTGTACTCTTTCCCCTCCTGCTTAACCTTGCTATGCGAGGTCTCCCTCCCCTTCTGGATGAGATCTCGGATGTCCATCATGCACTTTATGCGGATGACATTACTGTCTGGGTAACGACAGGCTCCCTCGGACATATCGAAACTCAGTTACAGAAAGCTGCTACTACCATCGAGCCATATGCCCGGCGTGGGGGCCTCACACGTTCCCCCCACTAAGTCGGAGTTACTAGTCGTGACAAAACACGCTCGCGGACAAACCGTTCTTCCCCTCACCATCACACTAGATGACAAACCCGTCCCGCGTAAATCGGCCATACGGGTGCTTGGCTTCACGTTGCAATCCAACGCTAAGGCAACACAAACCCTTCACCAACTCACCACCCAGTGCAACCAAATCATGCACATGCTACGCCGCGTCTCTAACCGCCGAAATGGCCTTAAAGAGGCAGATGCCTTACGCCTTGTCCAGGCCTTGATTCATACACGCCTACTCTACCCCTACCCTGCCACAACCTCACCCAGACCAAGCACAAACGTATGTCTACCCTACTACGGAAGGCGCAGAAACTGGCGCTCGGTCTCCCCGTTCGCACAGCCACCGTTTGCCTAGAGGGGCTTGGGGTGACCAACACCCTGGAGGAGCTTATAGAAGCGCATGAGGCTGCCCAGTTGACGCGCTTGCGCTCGACGGCTCAAGGGCAGAGTCTCCTTGCCACCATTGGTTTCCCACCCTGTCCTGCTTCCCTTACCGCTGCGGGTCTCTCCCCCGCTGCTCGCGCCAAACTCATTGTGGCTCCTATTCCCCGCCAAATGCATCCTACCCGTCACTCGGCCCGGCGTGACCATCGCTCGCGCTACCTCCGACGCGCGTATACTGAAGGATGCGATACCGTTCGTGCCCTCTTTACGGACGCCAGTCCGCAGGATGCACGCGGGGGGATCACAGTCGTCGTGAACAGTGATCTCAGGCTGGTCCACGCTGCCACGGAACGTGGTCTCACCGAGGTGTCCCTCCTGGAGGAGCGTGCGGTTGCCAGGGCAATCCTTTCCACTTCCACTCTCTCCTCTTCCACGCCCACTCACATTCTGACTGACTCCCAGACGGCCTGTCGCCACTTCCTTTACAACACCCTACATCCCTTCACTGCTTCCCTACTCGACTCTTTCCTATCCTCCACCTCCCACACTTTCCTGTTAGTCTGGCTGTCTGGGCACGCAGACATCCCTGGTAATGAGTGCGCACATGCGCTCGCCCGAGAACTCTCAAACCGGGCACCAGGGGAAGACTCTGCCACCATCCGACCAGCCCCTTTTTCATACTCAACTCACCTAGCTGAGTTACGCCTCGCTCGACAACATTAAGCCCCTTCCAACGTATCTGTTTCGGAGCCAAAATGGCCGATTAAAGCCAAAATAGAAGTCACGTGCTGTTCCTCGAGTGGCCGGTGCGGGAGAAATGGCGGCGTTGCGATCGCTATTAGCTCGGTTGTCCAGTACGGATCGGTGCCACTTTTTCAGAGGAGGCTTTATGGCAGTTTTCCAACTGATCGGTTCTAGTAACGTTGGCTTGGCCCAAGTCCACTGACACCGCAGCAGCCGCGGCCATGTTAACCGATATTCGCCCATCTCTGCCCAGAACTCGAATGATATCGCCGATTCTGGCCCGATTTTAGAACGATCGTTAACCGATATTGATCCAATACTGGGTCGTGGTGCAAAACATGAAACTGGGCCAATATTGTGAGCAATATTGCCCCCGACGCTGGCCCAGTGTCGGCGTGCTGCCTTGGTCAGCTTATAACGTATATTAGAGTGTTAACAGACAGCGTTCAGTTATGCGGGGTCAAACATTTTTTTTAGATATTATCTAAGAGGACGTTAATTGATGATCTGGTGAACATTTATACTTCACACGTGTATACAATTCAGTAAATCATTCTAAGTATCCGTTTTCTCGGGTCGCATTTTTACGTCATATACTGATTATAAAAAAAAAAGTTAAGTAATTATAAGCAGTCAATACGAAAGTCATTGAATGTGTCCGCACAGACGTATAGTTAATACGTTTTAAGACTTTTGCACAAAGTGACAAGCTCAGTTACCTAAAAGATAAAAATAAACTGAGGCGTTTTTTATACCAAAAACCTTTGGGAGAGCCAATAGGTGTGACCTAAGCTTGGCCAATGACGGTGCTAATAACATGTTTAAACACGAAAAAAAAAAAATAGGGGACGCTTTGCGTTGAAAAGTTGAAACGCGAGAGCGTTACCGGGCCCCGTTGGCAAAGCCTTCTCCGCTCAATTTAGCGGAACATTTTTCCGATAAATTTAGCGGAAATATTTTTTCCGCCCAGTTTAGCGGGTTGATAGGGTCATGACGTCACAGCCACGTGTGACGTCACTCGCGTGACGTGGCTGCGCGCGTTGCATTATGGGATTTTTCGGTACCACTGACGCCGACGCCCGGCTTTCTGCGACACGAGCTCCTAAACGCTCTCGCGTTACAACTGCCTGCGCTGTGGTACCGTGCATCAAGTTTGAGCATGTTCAATGCCACAACGCAGACCGTTTGTTTTTGTTTTGTTTTTGTTTCTTTTTTTTTGGGGGGGGGGGCATATTTTTAGCTTTGTCATTCGCCTAGAGCCCTCTACGATAGCAACGATTACCTCTCCGAAGTGTCTTGCGGGAGGCGCAGACGCTCGAGATTCCTTAGGGCAGGGCATCGGAGCCAGTTCAATTTTCATCATCAATCAATAAAAAATAAAATAACGCCGTAGAACGAGCTACAAAGCAAGAAACGTGAACGGTGAACCTAACAATCAGATCCGCCCCGCGTTTTTTATGATCAATATAATAGAAAGAAGAAACAACAAACCAACGTCAAAATTATTTAGAAAAAAAAAAAAAAAATAAGAAGAGAGCAGCTACGAGAACGAGCTTGCCATCGAGCGGGCCGTCGTCTCCGCAGCATTCGCGCTTCAAAGAGTCAAGGTCGCCGAGCGGCTGCAACCTTCTTCCGTCACAATGAACGTCCCATATCAACGTTGATACTCCGATGGTCACGTGTCGCGTACATGCGTCAGGGAAGCTCGCGCCGCACGGTGTAGGGAGGGGTATATGTATGTCCGTCGTTGACACATTTGAATCGTGGACATCGGAATCTTTTGCTTGGCCTTCTAATCACCTAGCCAATGAGAAGGCGGCATTCAAAGATACGATGACGTGTGCCTCCATTTTTTTTTGTGTGCACCCAATAAACCTCAGAAATACTGTTAAGTAAACTTTTGAAAGACTGTTTCTGTACTACGACAAGGATATCGATAGCGTACGATAAAGTTATAGAAGCCATTCAGAATGCATTTTTACGGTAGCAGCGATGCGGACATCGTCCATTCAAGTGCCAGAATTTCCAGGTACTCGAAGGGGCCTGGAACGCGTCTACGACTGCTGTAATTAGCGTCCCATCCTGCCTCAAGAGTAATCCCGAAGGGGCAACACATGTCGTTCACAGAAGCCGCGATCGTCAAGCCGCCGGACGTCGCAATCCTGCCCTTGAGCTCCGGGCGTTAAGTGGGAGCGAACGCGAGCGCCGCTGTCACCGAAAAGGAGTCCCAAACCGAAGCTTCCCTGGACTGTAAAGGTGGATAGAGAAACTCGAAGCAGACTAGGCGTCTGCCACATCCACCACCGCTTGTCGCTATGGTCCCGCGATCAAATCAAATCACTTTATTTTGCCACAATCAATACATTCGTAACAAGGGCGCTGAAAAAAAAAAAAAAAAAAAAACAGTGAAAAAGCTGCAGGATTGCAGCTTTTTCTAGCGCCCCTATCGCTTATTCCAATCGATGGGAGTGACGCGACACGCGCGAAGGAGCCCTTTTTTTGCGGCGTTGAGACTATTAAATGGCCACCAATCTTGATATGTATAGCACGTGAACGAATTCCGTTATACTTGTTGAACGAGATGTCGCCCACAAAACTTAGCGGACGACGGTCGGGTGACCAGGCAATGTAATGATCGTGGTCATGTGACGCTAGTCGCGTCACTTCCCTGTTTTTTTTTTTTTTTTTTCCTGTCGGTCGCGTTTTTGCGTTGGTGTTTTCGATCACAGCCTTTCCTAGAACGCACTCTGGGATAATTAAAAATATACTGAAATCTAAATTTGGATTAAAAGAATGGGAGTACCCTTTTTCACAATTGGTATTGATATTTTCCGGCTTATCTTAAAAAAGTATTGATTTTATAGGTACATTACCGTAGTGGGAGTGAGGGAGGGTTTTGACATACATGACACAACAAACACAGTGGTCGGAGCAAAGTCTTCCGATTTGTTTTCCGCAATCGATGCCCGCCCACGACATCTATAGCGGGATAGAGACTACGGGTCGTTTGATACAATGCATTTTGATTCGGCATTACACCGTTAAAACGTTTGAGTCCCTTCCTCCATGAATGTACGCAAAGCCATGACAACGACAAAATTGAAAATAGATAGAGGATACCTAAAAGGGTCCTGCAATCCTATTTAAGCCTCTACCTTTTTGCGGTTTCCACGTCTCTTGGGGTTCGGGCAAGCCAGCGGGCACGGAGAGAGTAACTAAATATCAGTGCTCCATATTTTAACCGGAAGACGCGGAAACCTCCTCCACCTAAGAGGGCGACCCGCGGTGCTGAAAGCGCGCGATATGTGACGACGTCGTGACGTTTTTGGTCCTGGCCTCACTACTGGTCAGAGCCGTTAAAAACTTTTTTGTAGTCGAAATAGAAAATATAAGTGGGGCGAACCGTATCAATTACTTATGAAAGTAGTTTTTGTTCAGTATTTTAGATCAGAAAAGAAACAAATGCAGTTTAGAAAGTACGGAAACAAGAAATGGCCCGTCGACATACCCGCCATCAAGCGGTGGAAAAGGCGGTGCATACTAGAAAAAAGGTATTGGGATCAGGCACCGACGAGCAGCGAGAGTACAAAGATCTCGGATGTACGCGGCAGCGCTGCGGTCATATGGGCTCGAGGATTCGACCGGTTCCGAGCGTTCCGAAGGCCTTCGGCGAGAAGGTTTGGTTTGCGGTTTGGCCGTTTGGCGGTATGGCAGCGCGAAGTGGCTCCCGTTCCGAACTGATCTTTACCCCGTGTTTGCTGTCGTTTGTGGCCAATGAAGTGTCATGCCGAATTAGTGTTTAATCGCGTAGCAAATGCAATGCGAGCCACCCTGGCCGCCCTCTTCATTCAGCCTATCCAGCACATGCTTTAGTGGTGCCCTCTTGAGCCGTTGACACGGAGTAAGGCAGCCGTGAGCACTCGCTGAGCTCACTACCCCTCATCTAGTTCACGGCCACTCAAGCCAGGACCAAGGACATCATGAAGGAGGTTTTTTTTCTTTTGTTTCTGTAATTTTAATTTGCCTATATCTTTTAAAATAAAGCGACATTCGAGAAAAAAAAAAAGTTTCATTGAGTTACTACGTTCAGTGCGCTCAGGTTTGGTGCAAATTACAAACCAGCCAAAACGTCGTTGCAGGGCCACTTTAGAAGAGAAGGAAATTAAACCAAGAAAAAAGAAAATAGTATTGCTCCTCTGCCTTCTGCATAAAATTTTTTATTCAACACTTCTAAATCAGTCTCTTCTTTCCCCACCGGCTTATCTTTCCTCCGGACTCGATCATTGCAATAAAATAGCCCGGCCAAAGTGTTTTTCCACAGCACATCAGCACGCCCCTCTTCCTGATGCAATTGTGGACTGGAATGGCCTTCCCGAAGAAATCGTCACCATCCAGGGATTCCGAGAAGCAGTATCAAACATTGTACTTAACACCCACTCCCCTCTCTAACGCCTTATGGCCCTGAGGGTATTGTAAATAAATAAATAAATACCGTTCGTGCACTCTTTACGAACCCAGCCAGCAGGATTTGCGTGTAGGAGGGGGGCGGGAGGAGGGGGGGGGGGGGGGCACTGTTGTCCTGAACTCCGACCTCAGTTAAAACGTTACATGGGTGGGCATCTTGCGGAGCACTGCAAACGACGTGGGTGTGAACAAATGTTAAAGGGCACAAGAAAGATATTGAGAATATGGAAAGGGAAATAATCGAAGCTTCCTGTATCAAAGAAAAGCGGCAGACAAATGCGTAAGCGTGCCATCCCTTTATCTACTGAACAAAGAAGTTCCATTTCTGGATGGCTGCGTGTGATGAGTGATAGGAAACTTTATCTTATTGCTTGGGGGTGTCTATATACCTTTCCAAGAAACGCTCGACCCCAGGGGCACAAACCGTTTTCGAGCCCAGTCACTGGGTTACAGGATTGACTATCACCGGCGTCTCTAGTAACCCTAACCGAGTGGACTGTGATTTTGATTGGCGCAGCCTGAGTAGGCGCAGTTTCAAACACTGCTGGCGGAAAAATTCTCGTCTTTTCCAGCTGTATTTTGTGTTTCATGGTGCATGTATTTTTCCGAGGACAGTGAGAAAGCATTGTACAACATTAAAAAAATCAAAAGAAAAAATCTGTAAAATCTTTTTGTTGGGTACGCGCGCGACAGAACGAATGGAACTGGAGTGTTAGTTGTCGTTTTCTTTTACGTTACGTTTTGACGGCTCGATTAGCCGCGTGTCAAACGAAAAAGCGTTTACTTGTCAAAAACATGTTACCACAGAAAATAGCCAAAAGGCATGAATTTTTCACGCTTACAAATGACGTGCTTACCGGCGGAGAGGGTGACGGACATAGCATTTAGCAAGTGTAAAATTCGAACAATATATTGTACGTACCACACGATGCAGCGTTATCTAATAATAATTTATTTGAGAAAGATCTCAAATAACACAGTCACAGTCGACGACAGTCACATCTTGACGATCGGACTGAATCCAAGATGACTTTGTTCTGGGGCACGTTTTCGGAAGAGCTTCATTTTTTTACACCAGCACCAAAGCAAAGCTTCATCAAGTATCAAGGCAAGGGCGACTGACTCCAACCCGAACAACTATTTTTGGCTGAGAAGGACTCTACGCCGATTATCTCCGGGAGGGGTAAGAACATTTGTCATTGTTCGCAAAATGGCGTCGGGGGTCATTCTACGTCCTTCCCGTCCTTCGTTTCCCGTGAATGTCAAGCAGAAACGCTTGAATGGCAGGCACTTACCAGCCCTATTTCTCACAGTGGAAGATAACACAGAAAGGGTACGCAGAGGGGGCAGAAAACGTCGAATGCAAAACCGCAAAACATTAGGCAAAAAATCGCGCTGAGCGGGTTTCCGCATTCCAAGACTGTGGCAGAAACGTTCTAGCTGAAAGGGGGAGCGAGAGTCGCGTCAGCCGCATCAGCATCAGCAACATGGCGGCGGCCTAGGAGCGTTTTTTTTTTTTGAAAGGTGTGACGATGTTTGGTGTTACATTAAATCACTTGGAAGTTGTCGCTTGTCCGTGTCGTACGTGTGTCTGTTTTTGTCCTGTTTCAGTTCGCGCCTTTTAACCTTTTAATCGATATGTACCAACAAGCCCCAACCAAAGTTTTCTGACCTCAGGCCGGTCCGAGCAGCCACGTGTCTCTCCTGGAGGGGCTTGCGGTCGCTAGGGCAATCCTTTTCCCCTACACTCTCTGCTCTATCCCCACTCACATTCTGACTGACTCGCGAATGCATTGTCGGCACTTTCTTTACTGTACCCTTCATTCCTCCACTGCCTCCCTATCTCACTCCTTCCGGTCCTTCACATCCCACACTTTCCGGTTGGTCTGCATGTCTGGACACGCAGCCGTCCTCGGTAATACTACTACTACTACTACTAGTACAAATAATAATAATACGTTTATTTCGTATATTTTCAATACAAAATGAAGTAACGGGTCTGTCGAAGCCAGTGGAGGCTCCAATACTCAACACCGTTACAGTTACCTATAGAGAGGGGTAGTTCGTTCACTCGACGGCGCATCCGCTTTGGGCGAGGGGTCTCGAAAACGTGGAAGAATGCGGAGTATAGCGGTGGCGCTGTAGTCGACGTCTCCTGAACAGTTGCGCTGGCTGTGTGTTGGCCGGTGTTGCGGTCATACTCCGTTTGCGGGTTTTCAACCAATTTAACGGATATTCTTCTTCTGACGGTGCGAAATCTTTGCTCGGGTCGCCGGGTATGTCTACATACAGCTAATAGAGTCATATAAGTCATATGTTATGACGAAACCGAAGCGGAACAATTATTGTTACGCTCCGGGATGCAAAACCGGGTATTCAAGGCAAAAAAATGCTACGAAATGCTCGTTATTTTCGGTTCCTGCGGACAAACAACTGCGGCAGGTATGGGAAAGAAACCTCAGAAGAAGTGACAGGCCGCTGGACGAGACGTGCGCAGTGTGCGAGCTGCATTTTGAGCCAGAATATATCGTGAGAGACTACGTGCGCGTGACCGCCGGGAAAGAGGTGAGAACTCCGCGCGGAAAGCCGACGCTGGCACCAGGTGCGGTGCCTACAATTTTGCCAAACCTTCCGGAACGACTGTCCAGAAGAGCTCCCCCGAAGAGGCGTGATCGAAAACGACCTCATGACGCTGCTTTCCCGACAACCAAGACGCGAACCAAAACAAGTCGACAAGGAGCCGAGCAGGTGGAATGCTCCATCGTTGATGAGCCTGCGCGTAGTGTGAGCTGCGATGCCGCCAAAGAGGTGCAGGCAAATCAAGACGCGGGTTTACATTCCGTTGTCCCACTGGACATCAACCTCCCGTCGAAGTTCTGGACGAGGCAACTACTTCCAGATGTTTCCGGAGTAGTGTACTCGGTTGGGTCGCTAGCCTCCGAGCCCCATGTCGACATACTGACCGAAAAGCTTGTTGTGTTTTCATCTAACCACGGAGGCGGTGCCAGAGAGACAGCCGGGAAAGTATACCTCAGGGGAAAGTTGCATTGCAAACGCTCTCCAAAAACAAGAGAAGAAGCTGAGACCCTGCTTGCAGATGTCGACAAACTGAATCTATGCAAAGGGGCATTGAAAGTGGAAGACCTGGCCACGAGTGCAATCACGTCATCTATATGGGAACAAGGGACAGTGCTGTCAGGGACTTACTTCAGCAAGAAGTGCAATGGATCAAGCCCAAAAAGAGGTGAGAAAATGTCTGAATATTATACCCTAAAAGCAATCTACCCACATACTGTATATTTAAGATATTTGCTTTATGTAGCATGGCACTAACAGACATTCTGCTGTTGCAGGTGCACCATGTGTTTGCTGCAGATACCTTCGGAAAGTGCTGCTGACAAGGAAGTCGAGAGTGAAACAGAAAGACTGCTCCTCGTCCAAGGTGCTTGTAAAGAGGCTCAGGGCAGCAAGGAGGAAAGCCAAGAGGCTTCATTGCAAAGTGATCAACTTGAAGGACAAGCTTCACTCCTTACAAGCGAGGACAGCAGCTATCGAGGAAGACACTCTTGAAAGGCAAATCAGCACCCTACCGCAGAAACAGAAGGAATGTGTGAGGCACTGTTTAAAAGCTGCGAAAACGAGTCCCAAAGGAATGCGGTACAGTAAAGAATGGATTCTGGAGTGCATCCTGATGAAGTTAAAGAGTCCTCGTCTCTACAAGCACATCAGAAGGCAGCAAATTCTGGCCTTGCCTAGTGAGAGCACGCTCAAACGCTATCTTCGTCGCTACAAGACCTGCTTCGGCTTCAATGAAGAAGTATTGCGTGTTTTGAAAGTCAAGACAAGCGGTATGAGTGAGTTCCGACGCCACGGAGGAATCCTGGTGGATGAAATGAAACTTTCGGAGAGCTTTCAAGTCGGGTCAACCGGTAAAATCGATGGCTTCGTCGATCTCGGCCCTTTCACACCTGAAAATGAACGTCACCTACCATGTGACCATGGGATGGTGATCATGTTTGCACCGCTGGTTGGAAAGTGGACACAAATTCTTGGCGTCTTTGCGACAAGCTCAAACGTGAAAGGCGAGCTACTGGCCAAGATTCTTGTTGAGGCCATAGTTGTTGCCGAAAAAGCCGGCCTTTTCGTTGACTTCATTTAATGCGATGGGGCCACATGGAACCGGAAAATGTGGAGTCTTTTTGGTATCGGAGCGTCATCCAAGATTCGTTGCAATGCAAGCCACCCTGTCGACTCAAGAAGGAAGCTGTATTTCATATCGGACTTTCCTCACCTAATCAAGTGCCTCCGCAACAAGTTTGTCCGTCAGGGCTTCAACACGCCAGAAGGACGAGTAAGAACAAAAGTAATTAATTTCAGATTAATGTAGCTAATGTGGCCCTGGATGAGTCTAACTAGATATTTATTTCAGGTCCCCATCGACCATGTAGCTCGAGCATTCAAGCTTGATTCGGACAGTGTGACTCTTCAAGTAATGCCAGGAATTACACGGAGCCACTTGTACCCGAACGGCTTCGAGAAAATGAGGGTTGGCTTGGCATTCCAACTTTTTGGCTACAAAATCCTTAGAGGCCTCAACTTCTACAAGGACGAGCTGGAGAGTGTCTATGGAATCATCGACGCAACACAGTTTCTTTCAGTAAGTATACACGCTTCATGTGTTAGTACGTAAAGTGTTCAGAACTTAACAGAAATTGCATTGATCTTTTTACAGGATGATTAACCAGCTCATTCGCGTGATGACCTCCCGCTACCGTGCCAGGGCTCTCCGAGCTGACTCACCACAGGAACTTGCACTGGAGCACTTCTTAGTCTACTTGGATCGTTGGGAAGCCCATGCAAAGGGGCTGGGATTTTTAAGCGAGCCCACAGCTGTAGGCCTCAGAGTGACCGTAAGCAGTACTCTAGGGTTACTGAGGTACGTCACAAAGGAGCTCGGTTTCTCCTATCTATTGACATCGCGCACATCTCAAGATCCCATTGAGAATCTCTTCGGCATTGCCCGCCAAGCATCTGGCTCTAATGATCATCCGACACCACAGCAGTTTCTGGCTACGATCACATGCCTCAGCTTTTACAATGTCGCGAAACCGCCACAACATGTCAACAGCCACGATCCCGCAGTTTTGGACTCTCTGTTAGGTCCGGATGACCACGTTATGAACGAGAAATGTCAACTTGTCAACACGTGCTCGGTGGAAGATACCGCTGATGCTTCAAGCAGTGATCTGGTAGACGTTGCGGTGGAGCGTGATCACGATTCACTTGTGTCAGAGAAGAGTGATGCGCGATTGATATATCACATGGCTGGTTATGCTGCCAGAAAGCGAGTGTTGAGCTACAAATGTGAAGACTGTTGTGCACTTCTTCTGACATCCCCTGAATCTGTAGGCTCTCTGGCATCGTTCACTCGCTCGTGTGACGAAGGTGGCCTGCTATACCCGGCAACACCTCTTTACCAGTTTGTTGAAAGGCTTGAAAACATTTTCACATCATGTTTCAGCAAGACAAACCTACACAAGGAAAGCATTCTAGATGTGCTTGCTATGATTAAGGCAAAATGCTTTCTTAGCCTTGGATGCCCTACTCATAGCAACAAGCTCTCTGCAGATGTCGTCAGCTTTTACATCCACACCCGCCTGCACTTTTTCACAAAGGCATTAAATCAGGCAAGAGCTGCAAAGCGTAAAAAAATGAAGTACTTGAAGTTGAGACGTGTCACTTAACTACGACATAGTCGAAACCTCGGCTTAGCAAAAACTGCTTTTGTCATCTTTACAACTAGATGTAAATTCATTGTTTCCATGATTTCTTTTATGATCTTTATTAATGTGTTGTTTGTTTTCAATAAATGTGTGTCATTCTATATCACCTTGAATCATGTATCTAATTTTCTGCCTCGCTTGGTGTGATCAAAAGCAGTAACACTAGTGCCTCATAAATTGAGGATCCAAGGCAGTATCTTGTACTCCCTCTTTAAACTTAACTATACCGCTATCAAAGGCGATTAAGTAGCTCAGCAAAACTATGTGTTGGCTTACGTTGAGCTACAACAGCTGGAAGGGCCCTCAGCCCAAGCGCGCTGCCTCGGATCGTCCGTCGTCCGCATGAACGCGCTCATAAAGGAGAAAAGTGCTACTTACTCACATCGATCGATACCCGCAAGCATCACGTACGCGAATTACAGGCAGGTTTATGCAACTTCCACAGTTATATTTCGGTAAGTACTTCTTTAAAACAATTTAAACAGAGGTCGCCGCGTAGAGCTTCGTATACGATCAACGGAGCGGACCAGGGAAAGTTCAGGAGAAGGCAGCGGTGGCGCCCTCTCGTAGCGTCCACGAAGAGAGTAACCGCTCCTTCCCGATTCTGAACTCACTACCCCTCTCTAGGTCACTGTAACACCGTGATGCAGGCGAATAATCGTGCAGAAAAGAGTGACATTCGTACTCAGATCGGATCTGGCCTAAAATAGCGTGTACCGAAGTGAACATTTTCGACATAGCTTGGCGTGTGAGCTTTGTTCTTGTCAAGATGAGGGTCAATTCAATTTGCAAATAAACATAACCCTTGCTATTTTTTATTTTTT
>JABSTQ010001468.1:0-23372 GCA_013358835.2 Ixodes persulcatus | reverse complement strand
GCTTGTTGGCGAGAGAGGAAGCTACATTCATTTCTGGACGGATCGGGTCGCGTTGCAGCCACTCTTCATTTTAGAAAATGCACGTAAAGTCCCCACCGTGTTGTTCAGAACATTTCTCGGTTTCCGGAGAAAAGACCGCTCACGCATTTTGTGTACGGGCTCCTGTTCCAGTTGGGAGCGGACTACTGTCGGACAATTTATCAGAGGCTATCGCCAGTGTTACAAAGCGAGTGGCCCCTTACCTGCGTCGAAAATTAGTGTCCACGGGTAGAGATATTGCAGAGCGAATGAGACAGGGTTCCTCGCTGAAGGACGCCGTAAAGAAGGGAATTGGGCGTACAGAGCGCGACACTGTTAGCGCGAACAAGCGATCGTCGGTTTTTCCAGTTTTTCTCTTTGAAACCATGAGATGTCATCCAAGTTATTATTGCTACGGAAAGATCTCATTTAGTTCTATAATGTAAGCGATAACATTTCGTGCTCACTAATAATATTTAGAAGTAAATTGCGAAAATGCGCTAATGTCGTGTTCGCGCTAACAGTGTCGCGATGTGTACGTATCGAAGCACCAGAGACGAGTTTCTCCAAAAGCTACAGTCTGGCGGAGGGCATAAAAGAAAGGCGTCCAGCCAGTGCTGTTCAGTTTCTGGACGACAAAAGAAACGAAAGGTCGTGCATGACTTTTTCGATACCTAAAAAAAAAAAAAAAGAAAAAAAAAATGACGGGCGATATTTTTACCCTGCACGAGCGTTCCTGTCTGTGCACCAGCGGAGAGCTCGATCTGTTCTCTCTTCCGCCTACGTCTTTTTCTTTGGAAACGTCCGAATATATTGAATTCTTTCCGGTCGCCACGACAACACCCACTTCCGTCTTAGAATTTCACGTTCCCTCTCTAGGACCTCACTTTTACGATCTGAAATCAAGCTTCCTGCACATCCAGTCAAAAATCGTGCGAGCCAATGGCGATCCCGCGAGCACCACCGCGACGGACGGAACAGTCACGCACGATAAGGTCATGCCGGTTCAGGCATTTGGAAGCTCCATTTTTCAATACTTACACGTGTATCTGAATCAGACTTTGGTGAGCCAGTACGAGAATTATGCTTATCGTTCCTATCCCGATATTCTCCTGCACGCAAACCAGACGAGTAGGGATCACTCTCTTTGCGCGATGTTGTACAAAAAAGACCCGGTAAATACGTCTGAAAAGCTCGACATTCCCGCCGATGCTAAGGGACTTATGGCACGTTTAAAAAAACCGAAGGAAGTACGCTCTGTGATTTGTTTTGCCTTCTTATGAGTGACATATGTCACCAGGACAAGCTTCTCTTGAACGGGGTGGATATTCGTATCGTGCTGCGGCAAAATACCAAAAATTTCAGGCTCTTGGCCGCTTCGACGGTTCCCCAGAAACACGTCGTCCAACTTCCTCGCATTGTGCTCTACATTCGACGCGTGCAAGTTGCCCCGACGGTGCTGTGGGCATTGAAAGACGTCTGCAGTCCTCTCCCGCGACTTATCTACTACGTGGGGTGGAGATCAAGACCAGAACCGTTTCGCCCAGTGTGTCGCACATTGTCCTCGACGATCTGTATCCGCATCGAGTGCCGTCAAAGCTCCTTGCCGCTTTCGTGAAGAGCGAGGCGTTTCAGGGAAGTCGCGAGCACGACCCATTCAAGCTCGAACAGTTCAGCTGAACTGTTCGAGCTGTCCGTCTGCTGAACTGAACTCGAACAGTTCAGTTCAGCAGACGGAGCAGTTTGATTTTGGTCAAGATCTGTACATGAAGGCCCATATGAGCTTCCAACACCGCCTCAATCGAAGAGACGTCCCCTACTCTAAAGGTGCCTTCTCAAAAGACTCCTTTCTGCTCTACTATATTTTGACTCCGGACAGGGAAGAGCAGAGTCTTTGTCCAATCTCCACGGCGAATACGGGAAATTTGTTTAAACCTGTGCGCCGGAAACCTCCCTCTCTCCGCAGCTATAAAAAAGAAAGTGAAGAGATTTGCACCCGTCATATGGTCACTGGGAAATCGAAAAGACACGCACAAGAACGTAAGAAAGACGTTGGTATTAAAGGGAGGTTTCCTACCCCTGATCCTTCCTGCTCTTCTAGGCCTCATATCAACGATCGGGGGAAGAGCCATCGCAAAGGCTATCGGAGTCTGAGAAGCATGAAAACGTACCATCTCGTACCTTACAGAGAGAACATTCCCGAGATTCTAAAAGAAGACGACGAACCGGATGACATCAAGCTAAAGAAAATAATTCAAACGCTACACAAAATGTTACGTCCGTACACGTCGAATGAGAGTAGCGCACACAGTGAAGAGGTTAGAGCGACACCCATTAGCACGGAAGAACGGACAACGCAGACGAGCGAGCGTGGGGATGATGATGACCCTTTCGTCATAGTCAATTACTTGAGCAAAACCTACCGGCAAAAGGGTCTATCTCTTCTGGGGCTACTGAAACCGCTGCCGCTGCTCCAAGGTTTGCGGGACCCGTAAACCTTGGAAATTTCGATTGAGGAAAAACCTCTTCAGGGATCCAACATTGTGGACTTGGTTTCCTATTTAGTTTCTCGTTCAAAGAAATTGCCAGTTCCGGTTCATTTCGATCGCGTCACGAGGTTATTGGTCAAACAAAACCTTCCAGTGACCATCGTGAATCACGATCGCTTTAAAAGAAGGACCCTGAAAGCTCGGCCGACCATTCGTCGAGGTGCGCCTTCTTCGGTCACTTCAGCACCGAAGCGCCTTCGTACTGTTTCCCCTGAGCAGCGGAGTGCAGGATCACCGACCTCATCGCCGACCGAAGCGGCTCCTGCTGATCCCGTTTCTATCGCACCACCTCGTACCTCACAGCGCCTGGTCGAGAGAGCATGGAAGAAATTCTAGACAAGGATTACTTTAACGACGAGGACATTCTTTCCGCTTTTCACCCACGACACCGAGGGAAAGTCGAGACGCTCCTCAGTGCGATTTCCTCGGTAATTGCCTACACCCCCGAGGGAACGCTGGTGGTTCACGGAGAGCCGCTCGAGGGATCCAGCATTGTAGAGCTTCTGCACTACGAGCTGTACAACAGGCAGCCTCCCTGGATGAGAGGCGCCATTTCCTCTCTCATCAATTGTCACCTAAAACCTGACGGCGTTTCGAGCTCGACACTACCGACCAACAAAGCGGTGCGCCCAGAAAGCATGTCTTCGTCCCAAAAGAAGGGGAGCAAAGCCGTGTACTACGAAGCAAGTCATCCAGCCTCTTTCGGTGGAATCAACAGGCTCGCACGACATACGGGACGAATAACGGCGGAAAATTTTTTTGAAGGATCGGACGCATATACATTGTTCAGGGAAACCAAGCGCCCTCGCGTTTACCGCAAAACGCTATCCTTGGGACTTCGAGACGTCTATCAGGCTGACCTAGTGGAAATTCAAAAAATTGCCAAATACAATGATGGAAAACGATACATTTTGTTTGTGATTGATAAGTTTTCACGATTTCTCACCGTCGCTCCCATAGCTCGAAAGACGGGAGAGGAAGTTGTCAGGGCGTTGAAAATTGTCTTTCGCAAAATGGGGAAAAGCAAGCGTTTATGTACGGATCGTGGTCGTGAATTTTACGGAAGATTGGTCAAGTCGTTTCTGGAGAAAAACGACATTAAATTATATTCCGTGAATTCGAAGCAAAAGGCTTCGATAGTGGAACGCGTACAACGCACCATAATGAGTCGGGTTTACAAGTACTTTGAGTATGCACGAACCAAACGATTAATTGAAATCCTCCCGGAAATCATCCAATCTTATAATTTTAGCCACCACAGGACACTGAACGCTAGGCCGGTCGATGTTACCCCACATAACCAGACCGAATTTTTCTTTCACTTGTTTCCCGATCCCGGTCGCGTGAAAACACCTAAATTTCGCGTGGGTGAGCATGTGCGCATCTCCAAAGATCGTCACGTTCTCTTGAAGAAGTACAAGCAGTCGTTTACTGACGAGGTGTTTATCGTGGATCGAATTCGATTAGGTGTGCCCAATACCTACCACCTAGTCGATATGGTGAGAAAAGAGCCCGTTCTCGGCTCTTTTTACGAGGCAGAACTGCAGCGCGTTTCCCTGGCCGAAAACAAGACCTGGATCGTGGAGAAGATTTTAAGACCCCGACGTGCGCCCCATCTGCAATACCTCGTAAAATGGAGGGGCTACGATTCCTCGCACAACAGTTGGGTTAATGCGAACGATTTTGAACAATAAAAGAGATGAAAAAAAAAATGTTCGCGTCCTTTACCCGATGCGTCGAGCGATCGTGGGCTCTGTGTGCACACAGATCGCGCGAAACACACACACGCGTAATGAGTTTTATCATTTTTTATTCAAAAATTTTGACAGGAGCAATATAGCTTCACGATCGAGATTTATTCCGTACAATGAGGCTTTCCTTCCTCCGATCAGTCGCCGAATTTGATAGATGTTCAGAGGACATCTTCGAAGGTACATGGACTCGCTGATGATGCAGCTGTCTTCACACTCGAGATCATATTTCCGGGGAGCAAGAACGTCCAGCTCATTGAGACATTGCTTCAGCGCCTCAGTCTGATTCCTGTCCAAATTTACACCGGCTCTTTTCGGATAGCCCTCTTTTGACCATACACGTATTGCTAGCACGGATGCAGGACACTGATGTACTTTGATCTCCTTGTTCAGACTCATCTCGAGCGTGCAATTTCCGTGCAGGCTCGCGTGCGACATGCTGACGCCGATGGTGATCACGCAGACAATTAGAAAGGAGCCCATGATGAATGCGACAAGAGACTTGACGGACGCGAGCGTCACCGCCATAATGACGGTGCGCCGTCGTCATATACCACATATATATAGGACATTGCGTAAACATGCGACAGTTATGGGGGCGCCACGAGGCTACGAGGCCGCGAACACCGCTTGAATCGCGCGCGCGAATTCACGTGATAGGGAGACGAGCAACGTTAGCGCCCAGCGATGCATTACGTCACACGATCATCGTCGCATGACCTGCGGCAATGACGCATCCTGTTTTTTAACCGCATTACAAAAGCCAAGTGGCAGGAAAACACGTGATCTGAATTGCACACACACACACACGGACAACTAAGACGAGTTAAGCGGTCTCGGAAGCAATGCGCGCGTAGCTCAGGGGTTAGGGTGTCAAGCAGCTGTGCCCAAGGTAGAAAGGTCGATTCCCAGTCGGCCGCGGAGCCTTTTTTAGCGATTAAAATGCATTTACCGCGCAGCGATTCAAATAATGTCACGTGACCATGATGTGACCGCAGCCAGCGCCCTCTGTTGGATGCAGCACAAACCCTGTGGATGGATGGATGGATGAATACGGCTGAGCCCTTTGGATCGGGCGGTAGCTTACGCCACCTAGCCATTTTGTCTTACCCTTTAAGCTTAGAATATTTAAATGTGAAAACTATATTCACTCTGTACTGAAAAGAAAGTGAGGCTATAAATCCCCCTTGCCATCAGTTAATAAGAAAATGCCTAGTTTTCTCTCGCTTTCTGCCACCATTCACTTAATCTTTGCTTGGTAATCTCTACTGTCTTGAAATCCACTTTTCCTTCGCTGTCTCTAAAACCCAATGACCTTATTAAATCTATGTTGTCTTCGGTATGCATAGGGTGAAGCCCTTTACAGTAGAGTATCAAGTGCTCAGCCGTCTCGTCCTCCTCTCCACAAGCAGCGCACACTGTGTCCATTTCCTGGTACTTCGCTCTGTATGTTCTGGTTCGCAAAACACCTGTCCTTGCCTCAAACAACAATGAGCTTCCCCTAGAATTGTCATAAATGCTTTCTTTGGCAATAACTGTTTTGTTTAATCTATAGCCTTCCAGAGCCTTCTTTGTCTGCATTCCCTCTAGCCACCGATCTCTTTCTGTGGCTTTAACTTTCTTCTTAACTGAGACCTGCTCTTCCGTAACCCCACTATAGCCTAAAAACTTTCCTCTTAATTTCCTAGTGCGCTGTCTCCATTTTGTGTCTATACTCCTCATGTATAAATAGCTGAAAACCTTTCGTGCCCATTGCTCCCCACCCATTTGCCTCAAGCGATCCTCAAATTCTATCTTGCTCACAGCTTCCCTGCCCTCAAACGACGCCCATCCCATGTCTCCTTGTACTCCCTGGTTCGGTGTTTTGCAATGTGCCCCCAAAGCCAGCCTACCTACTCCACGCTGTTTTATTTCTAGTCTTGCATGCACTTCGGATTTCATGCATAGCACTGCGTTTCCAAAAGTCAAGCCAGGCACCATGACCCCTTTCCAAATCTCTCTCACCACCTCATACCTGTTGTAATTCCAAAGTGCTCTATTTTTCATTACAGCCGCATTTCTGTTGCCCTTACCTATTATATACTTTTCATGCTCACTGAGATATTCTGCACCACCACATATCCATACTCCTAGATACTTGTATTTAGTAGCTCTCTCAACTGTGATATTCTGTATCTTCAGTCTCTCAACATCATCATTGTTAAAAATCATGACTGCTGATTTTTCACTACTGAATTCTAAACCTAATTCCTCTCCTTCCCTACCACAGATGCTCATTAATTCCTGCAAATCTATCCTGTTGTTAGCCATTAGTACGATATCATCCGCATATATCAGTCCCGGTAAAGATTGCTGAATTGTTTGGCCTAGCTTACTGTACGAAAGGTCAAATCCAAGCCCACTCTTCTCTAGTCTATCCTCCAATCCTCTCAGATACAACATAAACAGCAAAGGCGATAACGGGCACCCCTGCCTAAGGCCTCGTCCTATCTCTATTTTCCCCGTTGCCTTTCCTTCCCATGTTATAATCACCTTATTATCTTTGTAAATGTTCCTTAATATTGCTGTTAGCCCTTCATCTAGGTTTAAGCTCTCCACTATGTCCCACAGAGTTTTTTGGTTCACATTGTCATAGGCACCCTTGATATCCAGAAATGCCAGCCAGAGCTGTCTGTTTTCTTTTTGCGCAATTTCTATACACTGTGTTAGAGAAAATATATTGTCTTCCAACCTTCTTTGTTTCCGAAACCCGTTCTGTAACTCGCCCAGTATGCCCTCGCAATCTACCCATTCCTCCAGTCTGTTCTTTATAATCTGCATTACCAACCTGTAAATAACTGGTGTCACGGTTATGGGACGATAATTCCTAATGTCAGACTTATCTCCCTTTCCCTTATATATCATACTCATCCTACTAAGCCTCCATTCATCTGGAATATTTCCTTTTGTTACCATAGTGCTCACTACCTCCCTTAGTTTTGCCTTAGATTTAGGACCCAAATTCTTCACCAGCTTGATTGGGATACCATCTGTGCCTGTCGACGTGCCACTAGGGACTCTTCGTTCCGCCTTTTCCCATTCTCTTTGTCCAAAATCCGCGATGTCAAAAGCTGGACTGGTACTGCCTTCGGTTCTCCTATCTTCCACATGTACCCGTTCCCGAAATTTCTCCTCCATCACTGCTCCTATATATCGTATCGCATCATCTCCCTCTAATTGATCTCCCTGATGCGAGAGTATGAACCTCTGTCTAGCTTGCGTCGTTTCACCGAGTGAGTTCAAGTGCTCCCAAAACTTCTTGGCTGCGTTTCTATCTTTCTTGCTTACATTACTCATCCATTCTTCACCCTTTCTCTGAATTTTCGCATTGATCAAACTGGATGCCTCTCGGCGAAATGTTATAAAAGTGTCCCATCTTCTTTTTACTTCCGTTTCCGACTCCCCACTACGCTTGGAATGCCTGTGTTCTCTAGAGGCTTCCTGACGTTTTTGTATCGCTTGCTTCACTTCTTTGTCCCACCAGCTTTTTGGTCTATGTCTTCGCTTCCCCTTTCGTTTACTCTGAACTTTGTCTAGTTCCAGAACAAAAAGTCCAGTTAGGCTCTCATAGGTCCAATCTGTATACCGTTGCCCTGAAACTGCTTCCTCTATTCTTTCAGCAACTATTTCCAACTCTTTGTCGCTGCAGAAAGTCTGCTTTGAATTATGTTGTCTAGTTTCAGCATTTACTTCTCTGGCAAAATTCAGCTTAATACGTTTATGATCACTACCAAGACTTTTGGAACCTTCTTCATCTATTTTCATTACTTGTAACTTACCATATATTTTGTGTGACATAAGTACGTAATCTATAGTTGAATGTAGATTGCCAGTTTCCCATGTTATGTGCCCGTCACACTTCTGACTGGTATTACATAAAACTAAGTCATGCTTTTCCACCAGTTCTAATAATATGCTTCCAGTTGAGTCCGTATACCCATCCAGACCCTCGATATGGGCATTCATGTCTCCCATAATAATTATTTCAGAGCCTTCCCCTAGCTCACTAATGTCTCTTGATATGCAATCAATCATTTTTCTGTTTTCCTCTTTAGCACCTTTCCCTGTCCATAAGTAAACAACTCCAAGGAGTGTTGATTCCCCAGCGACTTTTCCTTTCAGCCACAAGTGTTCGGCGCACTCCTTTCTGAGCCTTTGAAAGTTCATGTTCTTCTTAATAAATGCTCCAATTCCACCTCCCTTCCTCAGTCCCTCCGTTCTGTTGCATTCTTCCCACACATAGTCAGGGTTGCAAGGTGGCTGCTCCATGTCTCTGAGATGCGTTTCCACAAACCCATACACCACTAAATCCTCCTTTCTTAGTTGCTCCTCTACCTCTTCCCATTTTAACCTATTTCTACCACCCTGCATGTTAATATATCCAATGTCTGATTGTGTTGTTTGTTTATACCTGTTCTTACGTTTTCTCCTCTTTTTAACCCTGGGTGCCTCTCCTGACTTTGTTGGGTTTTCAGTTACTTCAGTACCCCCAGGGCCCTTGGTCCCCCCAAAAAAGCAGTCACCGTGCGGCCCATCCTATCCCCCACCCTGTAACCCGTGGCCTCACTGTAGTGAATGCCATCTGCAAAAGGGCGGGAGCCAGCCTCGTACACTTCCCTGTTTACTTCCATTACGTCGTACCGAAGCTGTCGACTCATACCCTTAATTACTCCGTTGGCTTCGACAACCCTCCTCTCCGTTACCCCGGACTGCCCCCGAACTTCTGGAATGGTGCACACAACCACGTGCACATTCTCAGACACGTCCCTCAGCTTACGCATTCCCACGTTTAGCTGCTTTCCGAGGTTCTGGCTCCTACCCTGGAGCACATCATTAAGCCCCGCGTGAACTATTACTAGGTTCCTTCCCTCCCGGTTATCCCACACCCCCTCACGTGCTGCGGTCATAGCATCCACCATACACTTCCCTGGCTGGACCTCTACGGTTACCCTCTGGTCTCTCTTCACCCTGTTCAGTACACCCCTCTTAACCCGTGCTACGTTAGAGCTCCCCACTACCAGTACCCTAGATCCCCCTGGTACCTGCGCGCCCTTGTCCTGCGACTTATCTGCTGTCACCTGACTGCCCGACGCCTGCTGCTCGAAGGCGCTATTGAGCTGAGGGTCACTTAGCTCTCCAGCGTCGTCGAGCCCGTCGTTCAACAGGCTGGACTCCTGACCACCAGCGACCCCAGCCTGCGGACCGGCGGTTCGTCCCGCTAGAACTGACACTTCCTCCTTTCTTCCCTCGCTACTCTCACTCGCTCGAATTACCCCTTCCAGGCGCTCTACCCTACTGTCACACTCCCTCTTACACTCCTCTAAACCCGCCTTCCATACTTCCCCCAGCTCTTCCACCTGCTTCTCGAGACCGACCCGCTGCTCCCTCTCATGATTAAGCTGCCTAGTCAGCTCCTCAACCTGGGCCTCGAGACCCACCCGCTTCTCTCCTTCTGCCTTAAGCTCGGCCTCAATCTCCCGAACTCTACCCTCCCATTCCCCAGTTACCTGCTGAAGCTTCACACAAAGCCGACACTCGAAACTCATCCCCTTCGCCTCCTCCAGACTCCCGAAACCGGTCTCCTCTAAGTAACACCACCGCCCACACCCCTCACACTGCACCAACTCGTCCCCACCCTTGTCCTGCCGACCCAAATCTAGACCCATATCTAGACCGGGAACAAACCGTCACTTCCCGCCAAAAATTCAAACAGCCTACGAAACTAACTTCGTAGTAGCCTCTACTAATCCCAACTGCTGCTGTTCAAACCTAACACTGCTACCGCATAGTCACTTCCTATCAACTCTCAAAAAGAGAGAGAAAAGAAGAAAAACTGGCACTTAGCTTCGGATGCTCGAGGAGAACCAGGAAACACGTCCGCTCACCGCAACGGCCACACGGAAGATTTGTGACATCACGTGAGCGCCCTCTTTCGGACGCAGCTCGAACCCTGTGACATCACGTGGTTGTTATCATGAATTGCACACACACACACGAACAACTAAGACGAGTTAAGCTATCTACGAAGCCATGTGCTTGCAGCTCAGGGGGTGGAGTGTCGGGCTGGTGTGCACGAAGTAGCGAGTTCGATCCCTGCCGCCGCTGAGCCTTTTTTATCGAATAAAAGGGGCATTTACAGCCCAGCGATTCAAATTCAAAACACGTGACCGTCATGTGACCGGAGCGCAGCGCCCTCTTCTGGATGCAGCACAAACCCTGTGCGACATCACGTGAGTGCCCTCTGTCGGACGCAGCTCGAACCCTGCGACATCACACGTGAGACGCCCTGAGCGCCGCAATTGAAGTCCTATAGCACCTTCTGTCGGACGAAGCTCGGACCCTGTGACATCACGTAGTTGTTATCAGATGATGGCCGCAGCTTTCAACACCTGGTCAGCCACGCTTGTGGTTTGAGGTCTTAGGCTTGAGGTGTAAGGTCTGAGGTTTGAGGTACGTGACCTCACACCTGTACCGCATACCTCGGGGGCGGGACCCGGGCGAGCTCCGTTTGGTCAGTGGCCGACGCCCATGTCCTGTCATTGGTCCCTGGGATGGGAAAGAGAGAAGAGGCCTCGCCCTGCGGCTCAGTGATTGGTCGGGGCTGGCCCCGCCCCCTTGGGGGCTTTGATTGACAGGTGGCCAGGTTGGTACATGTTCTCTACTACTCACAACCTTCGAATGGGCGGAATCGTAAGGAAGGATGCCCTTCTTTGTACGAGGCACATACTTCCAACAAACGACAAGAAGACGGCAGACGACAAGATTTCGAGCTTGTCGTCTGCTAAACCCAACTCAACGAAAGTGCCACCGACTCCCTGGTAACTCTAGGTAACTCTCGCCTCATTGAGCTGCACTACAGGGGAGTCACCCTTCACCACAAAATATTTATTGATAAGAACTGTGAGGGCTGTCAGTTTTAATGTTTTGTACGCAAGCTATTTGACGGGCTTCTCGAAGAGCAGCCAAAAGGTTTCAATGCCGGCAACAGCTTAGAAACGGGGGAAACGGCAGTTTTTCTTGTTTTTCCCATAGAGTCTCGTGCATTTGGTGGTGTCAATCAATGGCCGCCGGTGGCGACACTCGGCCCCAGCTGCCGAGGCTGCGGTCCGCGATCCAGCCTACTACAATAGAGATCAGTGGATATCCCACACTGCCTGGGAGAGAATTGGCTTAGAAGGGCGGGAGGAATCATATGTTTGTCGTTTTAGACTTAGGCTAGGTGGCGCAACCTACCGCCCGTTAAAAAGGTATAGCCATTAACCATGGCCTTTGAGATCCCGTAGCGCGCGAACGCTTCTCCGGCCGTCCCATTCCTAGTGGAGAGGGCGTAATTGGAGAAGGAGAAGGAGGCGGCGTCTCTCCGCGGGAGGCGCTCTCAACCCAGTCATCGACAGACAGGCGCAAGGCAGAAGAGTACATAAAAAAGTCTCATTACGTCGAGTCACTGCAACTTCTACTTACGGATTTTTGTGTATTGTGGTAGAATGGTGAACAGATGCTCTGGGGAAGTAGATAAACAAGTTGTGATGCTTATTTAATTTTAGATGTTAATCTGGACATGTGGCGGCTAGCGCTACAAGCGTGCCTTTTGATATATGTGACTGCAATCTATAGCGCGTATAAAACAAAAAAAAAATTAGCTCCGTGCATAAAAATGTGGATTTCCATAAATAAAAGTAATCATGCTGCACTTTTTTTATCTCTGCACGTTGTTTGACGTAGCTTCTTTAGACTGAGCACGAGGTTTGATACTATATAGTGCAGTCCGTGTTGTCCTTCTTTTATATTTTAATATTTATTGCGCAATTTTTGCGGGTCATATTGCGGTGATTGCTTCTACTAAAAGTACCTTTAAGCCGGGGTCACACTGCTTATACATTATACAAAAGACCTGCACATATCAGTCACCACGATATCCGTGGTTCAAATGCCGCGTGCAAAATGTCTCGTTGAACTGGTTTCCGTGCGGCATTCGAAGCTCAGATCTCTTGGTGACTCGAGTTTGAATCTGTTTGCAGACTGTCTTTTGTATGATGTATAAGTAGTGTGACCCCGGCTTTGGGGAAAATATTATGGCGGTGAGAAAAGACCACATAGCAATGATTTTACCATTTTTTTATATACTTCGCGAAAATTGTAGGTTCTGATTCAAAAGGTGAGGCGTTCTCATGTAAACGTCTAGTTTTTGGCACATGTAGCACAGGCCGCCGTATCCCGTTATGCACCTTTTGATGTAACTTAATTGATATGCAAACAGACAATGGCATCTCAAGAAAAATAACTCTGGTTTATTTATAAATTCCAACCTTGTTCCAGTCTGTTTTATTCGATATTCCAGCCTCGTATATTTAGATCCCAAGCCTCGATTTTTTAGAGTAGACTCGAAGTGCTTTGCGATGCAGTGGCTTCAAGCAGTTTCTTTCGATACGCTACCCTGTCTGTCATAGTCATATATATGTTGGCAAGGAATGGCCGTAGGAACTTCTTTACTACAAACCTAGAATTTTTTGTCTCATGGTCATCTCTTGTAGCGGAAATAAAACTCTAGAAAAAATTTCACTTCGTACAGAAAACAAAAAACAATATTTCCCTGAGTAGAAACAACCATATGCTGCACTTTTGTTTTAATTTTTATCTCCACACGTTGTTTGACGTAGCTTTTCGATAATAAGCACAAGTTTTGAACCTAAAAAAGCGAAGTCCTCGTGTCATCTTTCTTTTTATATCTAGTTACTATTTATTCTGTAAATTATGCAGGCGATATTGTTGTTTGCTTGTACTATAAGCACGTTAAGGCAAAAATTATGGCGGTAAGATACGACCGCCTCAATATGATTTTGCGATTTTTTTTTTTTATAAACTTCATGATATATGTAGGTTCTGATTCAACGGGTGGGTAGTCTTCTACTAACCTTCAAGTTTTTGGCACATGTAGCGCAAACCATCACATCCCGTTGTCTAGCTGGCACTTTGTGATGTAATTTTTTATGCAAAGATACAATGAATTAAAAAAAAATTATGGTTTATTTATAAATTCTAACTTTGATTCAACCTGGTTTCTTCGTTATTCTAACTCACAACCTGGTTTATATACAAATCCCAAACCTTAAATTCTGTAAGAAGTTTCTTTTTACTAATATTATTAGTTGATCCAATCTACAGGCCTAGGCAGCTTGTTAAGAAAAATCACCCCGATCGTCCTTTTCTGCGAACAATCCCCCGCGGAAAGGACGGAAAAACAAAATTGACAAGCAGCACTAGACAAAACCATGTGTCACAGTTGAAGAGAAAGAGAAACGTCGCGACGGGTTTGGACAAAACACGGACAGAGTTCTAAATTTCCCACTCTCGCTGCGTACAACCTATATATACACGAGGGGCGTTCATAAAGTTCGTATTATCGGCACAAAAAATTGAAAAAAAACGGAACAAAACAGGCATCAAGATGAGCGCGCGTCCCTCTTGTTCCCACATAGTATAAACATCGCATGCTATAGTAGCTCGGAACGCCGATAGGGAGTCGAAACAAAAATGGCACCGCCCGTCGGTACCAAGCACATTGAGTGATCCGTTTTTTTCATTTGAAGGGAAGAAATGCCTAGGATATTCATTCCAATCTTGGAGCGTTGTTCGGGGACAACACCCCAGTTTATGACACGTTGGTTAAATGGCGCAGACGCTTCCAGTGTGGCCAAATAAGAGAAAAGCATTTCAAGGGTGGCGACCAAGTGATTGTTGAAGTGGAGCGATTCCTGAACCCTCAAAACCAGGAGTTCTATAACAATGGCCCCCGGCATGTGGTGCATCGCTAGAAAAAGTGGGTAACTTGTGGTGACGAATATGTAGAGAAAGTCTCAACTCCTACTCGAGTTTGATTGCTGAATCTCTATTTCTTCGTGACAATAATACGAACTTTATGAACGCCCCTCGTATATATATATATATATATATATATATATATATATATATATATATATATATATATATATATATATATATATATATATATATAGATAAGAATATCGCCGTCTTTTGCGGTGGTCTGCGACATATTGTTCAGAAAAAGCACCCCTCAGAGAAACCTCTTCCCCCATATTGGGGATGAACGCACTCATACGTACAGAGAGTTTACGCCGGTGAGGGGGCGCATTGTGTAGGCGCGTATGTGTGCGTGTTGATGGGCGAAAAGGAACGCCGAGCAGCTAGCCCTCTGGAAGAGCATTCGCTGTGCACACACCAAAACGAACAAAAATATACACGCACACACAGATTTCAGAATCTGTTTCTCCCCCACTGTGGTTTCTCTCCCAAACCCCTTAAACACGCCTCCAAAGAACTTGTTGCTTAAAATTTAAAAAAAAAAGTAATGGCCGGCTTTGCTTGCTACAGCCCGCCCCGTAGACTTGAATGTAAGACCCGTATCCGGCCCGGGCCCTTCATAAATGTAGCCGTGAAGCCCTAGCCCGGCCCGCGGGCCGGGCAGGCCCGTGGCCCGCGGTCTGGCCTGTACCAGTGCAGATCTCTACCTGCGACGCTGACGGCTCGCCCCTCTCTTATGTCTGGGCAGACATCGCCACCTCGCGGCGAGCGACAGAGTTAGCGCGATTACCCTCGTACTGCTGGGGAGCGACTCGAATGGGACGGCCGGAAAAGCCTTCGTGCGCGTGCTTCGGGATCTCGGAGGCCATGCATTAACATCCATTCATCAATCCATCCATCCGATGCGGGTTGGCGCGCGTCCCCATGGGGTTGGTCGCCCTTTCTCTCGTCAATTGCAGCAGACGCGGAGACGCGAACGGCAACAAAATGCACGAAAAACGCGTCCAAGTGGTTGGGCCTTAAGGTGAAAGAAAGCATAGTAAAGAACGGTCAAGATTTTTTTTATTTATGTGCTTTGTACCTTTAATGCGCTTTCCTTTATTGTTTGTTGTATGCCCTAACATTTCTGAAACAAGAAATCAGTTTGCCCGTCGTCGTTCCTATATAAAATATTTTTTTGCTCAAAGCTTTTTTTTGTTTGTATTATCCCAAACTTTATTCCTGAGCAACGATTTAGATTACCCAATTTTACTCAGAAGTCACCGTGACAAGAATAGATAAGGCGTATTGTAATTACACTACATTTTACTAAAGATAATACTAGGAAAAAAAACAAAAAAAAAAAAAACCATTGCCTGAGCATTGGAGCTAATAAATTATCAATTTAATTTATTCAGCTGGCGTTTTACCCTTTTTGAAATATTAGATGAAAGTACAGCACTGAATGAACCTGGTTGTGGCAATCGAAGCATTGTGAGAGAAAGCAAATTTATCGTTGGAGGACGCCGAGCGAAAATGGGAGAGTTTCCTTGGATGGTAAGCAGAAAGATCGTCGTTGTTTCGGTTATTAGTGGTGGAGTAAGTTAGCCTGGAAAAAGTCATATTAGTCTAAACATTAGGTCCTGCACATAACTCATAATGACAATATAATCCACTGTTGTGAGATAGTGAGAAAAACATAATGATTACATATGGATCGTTCATCAGAGAGGTTTTTTGTATATTCACCCAGTTACATACGTCTATTGACTGAAACAATAAAAGAAAGGCGATTTGATTAAAAATATTTCTTGGTTTTTACATAAATGTTTCTATTCACGTACGATTTTAATCTGTGAATTAAACATGCAGTTCAGTGTAAAGGCTTGCAACCTTTTAAGTTTGATATCTGTGAGTGATTAAAATAGCATGCATTTCTAAGTTTTTGGCACATTTTGAACGGTTAACATGGAGGGGCACTGTCGTATGTAATTTTCTTTATCGAAGTAGCTTCGTACACCGCTTAGATGGCGTTTTGCCCTATAGCACTTAAATACACCGATATGCTACTTCTGCAATATTTTAAACGTCTTGCTGTTTTTGCTTTTTTTTTCAAATATATGTCACATGCACATACAAATTAATTTTTTCCGTGGTCTTATATCAGGCAGAACTATACCCCTGATAAGTGCCACGCGCGCCTCTGCATCAGATAAGTACCACCCTTGTGTATTTGGTATGATTATTTTCATATCCGGTAAAAACAAAACAAAAAACATAGGTAGGTTTTTAGAAAAAAAAACGCTGCTTAAGAAAGGCAGTGCGTGGCGATCCGCCAAGCTTTTGTTTTATACTTCCGCAGTTATTGATATCGGTACCCTATTGAAAATTACAAAAGAATCATTTATGATTTGACCAAGAAACACATCAAAACCTATATAATTCACGTAAGGCGGATATAAGTCTCGCGTATGTAAACATAAATCATCGTATATGGATATGTTCTCATAATATTGAAAAATTGGTATACATTTTTTTTTCTCGCAAGAGTAAGAACGTTGAAGAACTATAATTACGAACAGAGTATCATGAAAGTCACGCCCCGTATTTAGGCTGTCACCGACACACTGATCCAGCTCTGTACTTTTCAACGTCTCGAAAGACGGGCATTTACAGAGAGAAAAAAAAAAAATCTTTCAAAGCAAGAAAAAGAATACTGTTAGGGTTGCCTGGTTGGGAACGTGAGCGGTGTACTTGGTGAAACTGGTACAAAAAGAATAATTCCTCACTGCATTTTGAAAGTATTTCAGATTTCCTTTCCTGTAAGAAAATATTTAATCGTGTCAATTAGTGCCTTTGGTGAGAGTCCGTCTCGGCCATTTCAGAAGTACAGTGTGTCCCAAAGGAGCATTTCAAGTGTATTTTTTTAACAGTAAAACTAAGCTAGGCATCGTTGAACGCTCAGTTTCTGACCAGACCAGAATGTAGCTCTAATCGTTCGAACCAAATATGCCAAATTTTCGGAACGAACGGATTTCTAATTCAAAGTGATCATCGGAAATTGTTTTATAGGAAAATGGTTGCCGACCAAGTACACGGATTCGTAAGGATAAATAGCAAAAACTACTGCGAGGGCGGGTCCCCTTTTCCCATTGAATGTTTTAGAAAATCACTCGTGACGCTTGAATAATATAACTAAGTTCTCACACTTCTGCATTGATTTCCGGATTGCTAGCGCACCTTCGAGCGCAGACTGAGCATTGAGCGCACTTTTTTATCAAGAACAAGCGAGGGCACGCTAACACAATTGCCGGCTTACGTAATCCTAATTGTTTTCTTAATAACACGTTCAAACGGATTCAATGCTTTGCAAACTAGCTCTGTAAATTTCCACTCGGGAACGATATTTTTACGCTTATCTAGATGATTTACTATTTCGGAGTTAGTTTTTAATTAATTACTTTTTAATTAGTTAATAATTTATTCGCTGAAAAAACAACAAAAAACAAACAAATGCACTGCGAATATTTTACGGAAACGCTGTATGAAGAAAAAAGTATCAACTATTCCTGCATAAATGCGTTTAGTGCCACACGAATAAAGACGGCTAATAATTCACTAGTGAATACTGAAAGAAGGGTTAGGCACAGGCGAGCTAATGAATATTTAGCAACATAATAAAACTGGAGACAAGGTAAACAAAAAGACACACAAAACACCGTCTCAGACACAGGTAAAAAGTTTTAATTACAACGCCCTTCCTTTACAGCAAACAATAGTCAGCCGACGCGGAGGTGGAAAATCTGTAAATGCTAGTATCAGCAAAATGGGAACCACTCATCACCGATATCTAATCACAACTTACGAAGGCAGCCACAACAAAAAATTGGGAACAAAATCTAAAAACTACAACAGCAAAAACGGGCGCACTTTTTTATCAAGAACAGGCGAGGGAACGCTAACACAATTTTCGGCTTACGTAATCTTAATAGGTGGTATTCACTGAGACTGCAGGTTCGATTTTGCCAGGGAGCGCCACCGTCGATCCGCCATCTTCGAGGTCGCGATTTGACGTTTGACTGGCTTGTGTATGCGGTCGTCAGTTTGTAGTGTGTACTAACTTCATATCGTTGAAGCAGCTTCGTTGAACAGAATAGAAAAAACAGTTTATCTCGGGGCGGGCCGTTTTAATTCCTTTGTTGCCGCCGAGTACCGTGTGTAACGCTGTACCGCATATAAGCAATTTAGCAAGCTGACGAGACGAGACGAGCGACGGCGACAGAGACAAGCGACGACGACCCGCTTCGCTGTCGCTCGGTCATTCGCGCGACGAGGCAAACCGCATGAAAGCGACGGGAGCAAGCGACCAAGGCATGGGCGACGATTTCCAGAAATCTAAAAACCGAACGACGCGTCGAGCGACCGTGAGAAATCTCCGTCGCTCGTCGCCGACTCCCGTCGCTGTCGCCGTCGCTCGCTAAATCGCTTACATGCGGTTCACCCTTCACTGTCGCTCGTCGCGTAGCTCGTTTTTTGGATTTCTAGAAAACTTAGCGCTCATCGCCTTGGTCGTTTGCTTCCGTCGCTTTCATGCGGTTTGCCTCGTCGCGCGAGTGACCGAGCGACAGCGAAGCGGGTCGCCATCGCTTGTCTCGTCGCTCGCCAAATCGCTTGCATGCGGTTTTTAAATCGTTCGGGCTAATGAAAAATGCGACGCATTTTTCATTAGCTGCGCACTCGGGGAGCCGCACGGTATGTTTCTGCACAGAACGAACACCGAAGACACGACGTACGACGCGGAGGCGAGTAGCAACGCGGTTACACGGCCGTAGTGTAGAAAATCCTTTGATAAAAAACAACAAGGAAACAAGCAAAACAAAACAAAGAGTAATCACACCGTGATACAAAAGCCCCAAAGTAGAAAATCGCAGTTTTTGCAAAAGAGCTACCGCCGTGGGCACGGCGCGCGACACGGAGCGCTGCATGGAGCCGAGGGAGCAACGCCGCCGAGGCGGAAAAGTCCGATAGCGACAAAAACGAACTAAAACACACACATAAAACTGGAGACAAGGTAAACAAAAAGACACACAAAACACCGTCTCAGACACAGGTAAAAAGTTTTAATTACAACGCCCTTCCTTTACAGCAAACAATAGTCAGCCGACGCGGAGGTGGAAAATCTGTAAATGCTAGTATAAGCAAAATGGGAACCACTCATCACCGATATCTAATCACAACTTACGAAGGCAGCCACAACAACAAATTGGGAACAAAATCTAAAAACTACAAGCGACAAAACGAACTAAAACACACACAAAAAATATTCCTACGGCGCTTCAAAATCACCAATGTATAAGAATAATCTCTTGTTTCGGTCGAAAAGACCCTTTAAAGTTGTAAAATGCTGCTAACCCACGCTGAAAGGTCCGGCCGGACGGCACCTGACACCTACGTGGGATAAAAAGAGACCTCGAAGATGGCGACCGTGGTGGCCGATGCCAGCGCACCTAGCGAGTGACGTCAAGTGAATGTCACCTATTGTTTCTTAATAACACGTTCGAACGGATTCAATGCTTTGCAAACTAGCTCTGTAAATTTCCTTTCGGGAACGATATTTTTACGCTTATCTAGATGCTTGACTATTTCGGAGTTAGTTTTCAAAAACGACTTTCAATTGAGTCGGTTGACTCTCTTCTTGGGAGCGCATGAAGAGTGTGGAAAAAGCACAAGGAGAAAAGTGAAAGCCGTTTACAACTCCCTGTAACGCCGAGTTAGAGCGCAGCTCTTGAGGAGGAGGGGAGGCTACTGAGGGGGGTCATGTGACCTCGGGGAAGGGGTCACATGACCTCGGGGGGGGGGGGGTCACGTGACCTCGGGGAAGGGGTTCACGTAACCGCGGGGGGTCACGTGACCTCGAGGGGGGTCACGTGACTTCCCCTCCTCGAGGTCACCGAAGGTACCCGAGGTCCTCCCGAGGTCCTCCCGAAGGAGCCCGAGGTCCTCCCGAGGTCCTTCCGAAAGAAACCTGGGGTCCTCCCGAGGTCCTTCCGAAGGAACCCGAGGACCTCCCGAGGTCCTCCCGAAGGAACCCGAGGTCCTCCGGAGGACCTCCCGAAGAACCTAGGGTTCCTTCGGGAGGAACTCGGGAGGACCTCGGGTTCCTTCGGGAAAATTTAGCTATAATGCACCGCGCGGTTACGCCGACGCCGACGCCGCTCAAGCCGGAAACGGGCGCCTAAGAGCTGCGCTCTAAAAGCACGGATATCCGGCCATAGCGTGCAAAAAAAGGTGTCTATGACATTCCTATGACGTGTGGCTTTTGTTATGTTGGGCAGACTGACTTTCGTGAGAATAAAAGGTTCTTAGAGCACAAAAGGGCTGTGCTATCAAAGTTTCCCAACTCTGTAACAACTCTTTAACAGTGTAACGATTGGGCTCCCAAGTCAAAATTAACAGAGATAGTTTGCAGAGAATTAGATCCGTCTAAACGTTTTACGCAGGAAACAATTAGGATTCAGTTACTATAAATTGTGTTAGCGTTCCCTCGGTTGTTCTTGATGAATAAGAGCTCAGGTTTTCGCGGTTGTAGTTTTTAGATTTTGTTCTGTAAATTTTTTGTTGCCGTTGGCTTCATATTTTGTAAGTGATTAGATATCGGCGATGGGTGTCTCCCATTTTGCTGTCACTGGCGTTTGCTGTTTTTCTACTTCCGCGTCGGGTGAAAATTGTTTGCTATAAAAGGAATGTGTTGAGATTAAAACTTTTTAGCTGTGTCTGAGACGGTATTGTGTGCGTCCTTCTTGCGTTTTGTGTCTCCGGTTTAATTATGTTGACTGATACACACCTTTTTTTTCCCCCAAGTTGATATATAATCACTGAGAGCTTAAGGGTCAATCCCTATAGAATTGTCTTCTGCCGGGCAGAAAACCAGAGACGACAAGGGCGGGTTTCTGAGCTACTTCCCACAGAAAGGAGGGTCTCCCTCGCTCCCGCATGGAAAGGAGATATCGAGGAAGAGTTTGCTCCTTCCTGTGTGGGGCGGGGCTAACTGCGTTCAGGCTTTGTGCTCGCAATCCGTTATTTGGCGGCCTTACCGACTAGTCTAATCCTGTCTCAACGCAAGGAAAATGTTACTTGGGGCCTGAAGCACACTTAAAAACATAACTAAAAGGGTCAGTAGAAAAATGCTTGTATTGTGTGTAAACTCTTTTATTATCCTAAAAAAAGCACAATTCGCCTTCTATAGTGACACGAGTGATAATTTTTGTTCAATTCGAAGCCTCTACTAGGCTTTTCCTCTCTAACCTTCTATTAGGACGGAAAGAACAATATTACGCATGGTACGTAGAAACACATCTCCTAATAATTTACTGATCCTGCCAGCCCCATTTAGGCTGTAGCAGGAGCGGTACGAACACACAAAAACACCATTAATAAAGTGTCATCGCACAAGCATCTCGGCATATAGTTTCAATACGCGTGAAAAGTCTGTTCCTATATATTTTGATTCCTCACATGTCCGAGCACAGTCGAAGGCATGAACACATCACCATGAACACATATAACAATAGCGAAAGTCACTGAGCCCTTCCTCTACACGATTGGTTCAGCGATGACAGTCCACGTACGGAAACATGGCAAACACCAGGACGTTGCCAATGTGACGCTGTTTGACTGCTCCCATTGGCTGGCAGTGTCGACTGCGTCCGCACTTAGGGTGAAACCAACGATGCTTGACTCATTGCATGAACTAGCGCAGAAGAAAGCATTTCCCGGGTATATCGTGAAAGCCCTCTGACTCAGACTGCTCTGGCTGAATTGACGCGAATTTCAGGTGCTTCAATTAATTATTTTGTAACGAAAAAAAAATTAAATCTGCCAATGTTTTTGCATAGGTGACTTTGCGTTTGCGAAGATTTGGAATACATTTCTGTGGTGGCTCTTTAATCAAAGCGGACATTGTGCTCACAGCCGCGCACTGCCTTATTGAGTAAGTGTATACTCAAGGATCACGTGAAATACATAAGAACACGCACGTATTGTTTTCTAAGCTAATTTATTTTTCTTTTTTTAGCCCGACTCCTTGGCAGCTTCGAGTTGACGCCGGAATAATAGATGAATGGACGGGCGGACGACCTTACCACCAAATACGCCATGTGAGTTGGGTTATTTGTGCGAACTGCGGCCGGCTCATGGCTGCATAACTATGTTTTGTTCACCCCTAAGCTGACAGTGTGGTAGAAGCTACGCGCTCGCCGGACCAATCAGCTGCCCCCCTTTCATTTCCTGACCCCGCCCTTTCTGGGTGTGGCTATGGTGGGCGGAACCGTGGTCACGTGGGGGAAGACAGACGTAGGACTCGTCCAACGAGCTCGCGGGTTCCACCACGCTATCAGCTTAGGGCTGATCCGAATGTACACATGAAGTTCCAATAAGGCAATGAAATACTTGAACTCATATGTGTCGGAGGCGAGACACAACGATGTAAAGCGTGTAAGGAAAACGAAAGTTGCAAACAGTATTGAAACGTTTTATATTACACGTGTACAACCAAATGGCATAAAAAAAAAATTAACCTTACATTTTGTATAGTGCGGGACACTGTTAAAGGAAAACTCCGCTTCATTTTTGATATTTAGAAAACTATGCTGCCCTCTTCAGTATCATATAAGAAGACCCCATGTCAAATATTGCGATCTAATTCCGTCTATATATCTAATAAACTGGCCAGCAAACTTTCAAATGAGCCAAGTCGCCGAAATCTGCCAACTCTAGCGTGCGACGCGAGGCGCAATCGTCAGCGCAGTCAATGCGACGGAGTTGGAGCGGCCAACGTTGAGCCGCTACGTCAGAGGCATGTCTACGTCATTCTCACGTTTTGTTTGTTTTTACTTCTCAGAGCGAAATTGACGATGACGTCATGAGTTTTTCCTCCCGGTGTTGGCTCAACGGCGTCCACGTGATCACCGTAACGCGGATGCGCTAGTTTGCGCTGCCCTGCGCGCTTATCGGTCTGTTTCTCGGCTCCCCCTCTCCTCTTTTCGGCTTCGCCCCTGCCCCCTCTCCCCCGGGCCATCACCGTCCACGCCATGCGAAGCGACCTACCCGCGTCGCGTGTCCTGTACCTCGCTCCCAAGAAAGTCATCAAGACCACGTGGTTCGACGTGACGTGGCCATGCCTCTGACGACAGGAGACCAATGTTGCCTGACGCAAACA
>JABSTQ010001467.1:0-18391 GCA_013358835.2 Ixodes persulcatus | reverse complement strand
TGGGCGTGCGCAGGTGGCAAGGCGCCCAGAGACCTATTTAAATGTCATCAAGAGTGCTGGATCTGCCACGACTCCAGGAGAAGCCTTTTCCTAGACTGAGGCTCGGTGTCGATCACGCGTGCGTTGATGGAGTCGATCAGATGGTCGAGGACCTCGCAGTTTTCGGCGACGGTGCTGCGTTCGCTGTCGAATTTTCGCACGTCGTTCTTGTGCTGGTGGATTTTTTTTCGAAAAGATCTTCGTTTCACCGATGTAAGGGGGGGGGGGGGGGGGTGCAGTGCACGCTGCGCACGAAATTTATGCGTTACGCCCCGTGCTTTTTTTTTTTTTTTTTTAGCCACACTCATTTGGTCGCGACATGATTTGTCTCCATATGGACACAAGCTTGTGAAGAACTTGAATGCATCATTTTCTCACTACACGCCCCAGCGCTTCGCTGCCGAGTGTGCTTTGTCATTTACTGCATCAATACTGACATTATCTGAATATGCTTATATCAATTCATGGCTCTAATATATACTTTGTGTGATTCATTTTCCAGGCAATGAGTGATTTCCAACATTTCTTCCGTTTCACACTTAATATTAGCTACACGATCACATACCTCGTAAGTATATATCCACATCGCTATCCTAAAAGTATAGATTATGCCACAGGCAGTTTTAGCAGCAAAAACGATTGATTTCCCGGTTTCAAGAAAACATGTTGGCGCTCGATATAAAACGGAATACACTAGCTAACTTCGACACTTTCTCAATATGTTCTCATTTTTAATAAATTTATAAAAATGAAACAATAGATGATGTAAAATATTATAGACACCTATGTTTGCCATGCATCTTTTATCACATATTTTGAATTTTTGAACAAGATGAGCCATATTGCCGCGCGCGTAGCTGGCCAAGTGGGCAGCGCGGCCGTGGGCTAACGGTTATCGTGCTTGCCTCCCACGCGAAGAGGGAGGGTTCGATTCCTGGGCGTCGTGCCCAGGAATCGAACCCTCCCTCTTCGCGTTCATACATTACAACTCATTCTTACAACCCTCCCTCTTCGCGTTCTTACTTACAACTCATTCTTACAATTTACTGTTGGGGAAAATTCTAGAACTCTGTTGCATGTTCGAGGTTAGAATGTTCTATGCGCGAACCTTCTACGCGGATTGTTCGAGAAGAAGACGTGTGTACAAAAGGGGCTCCGCGTGGCTAGCCGCAGTCAGTTTCGCCTCAGCGTTCGGTCCTGCTGCTACTTCACCGCCTTCGACGTCCGCGACGTTCTGTTGTTATCTTTCTTTTCCCTTTTATTTTTGGGTACAAGTTCGCCCCATTAAACGTTCAGTTTACTCAGTCATTCGCCGCCTCATCACTGGTCATTCGTGACAATAAACAACATGAATGTCTGAATGGGAGATGAGTGAAAACCAATTCCATATAATTTTAAGCCTTTGTTTCGCCTATTGACAGTCAGCGTGGTCAGGTGGATACATTATATTTCCATCTTTCAAAGGTTTTAGTTTGTTAATCATCCTTAACTTATACGCAAATTGCATTCTTACAATATGAGCCCTCCGCTTTGCACATTGTTTCTGGAATTCTTGTTTAATCACCAAAATATAAGGCGTGTTCTCGGACGGGACTCTTGACCTTATGTTTTGCTTTCGGTGTGGCGCAGGGGTTTATATTTGGAACAACGATTTTAAATAATTTCATTAATTTCCTAATCACGCCGGTTCATCATTCGGGCACATTACAATATGTAGATGATATCAAAACGTTTCGGCAGATTCTGTCTATGAAGGATTGTGAAATTCTGATGAACAGTGTTAAATTAGTGCATGATTAGTGTTGTAGAAACGCGTTGACTCTTAATCTCTCTAAAACTGTCATTATGTCTTTATCAAGGAAGGTTAGACCTACTGTTCTTGATCTTGTTTTTCTAACCCATAGTATCACAAACCTAGGTTATGACTGCGAGGTGGTCGAGGGAATTTCTGATCACAAAGCGGTCCTTGTCAGCCTTAACATTCGCATCAAGCGTTCGAACCCTGAATTCGTCACGTTCCTTGATTTCAACAGAGCTGACGATGTATCAATTATTGATGAACTTAGTTTTTATTTTGATGATTTTTGTGCCATAAGTCTAGACGCTGATGTCAATACGTTGCTTAGATATTTCAACTCCCTTATATATAAATGCATCAAAAAATTTGTACCTGTTACTAGAAAGAAAAAGAGCCCTGCGCACCCCTGGATTACGAGAGAGGTGCTGCAGTTGATGCGGCAAACGAAGAGGAAACGTCATTCAACGAAAAATAACACAGAATCAGTTGTTCATACCTCGTTTGAATATCTGAAAACAACCTTGAAAGAAAAGATGTTAACAGCTAAAACCAAATATTTTAATGTAACTTTGTCTAAATTTATGAAATCAAATCCCGCCAAATTTTGGAGATCTATTATTCCAAAATGTAACATATCACAGAGTTTTACTATTGAAGGTGAATCTGTAAGTGAGCCGACAAAGATAGCGAGCTGTTTTAATGATTATTTTAAATCTGTATTCAGTCGTGATAACGGCAATGATTCTGAGTTTTTCTTTGAAGGTATATACCCAGCTTTATCTGATTTAGAGATTAGTGTTTCTGGTGTCCTCAATCTACTAATGAATTTTGACTGTAAGAAAAGCCCTGGCCTTGATGGAATTCCAAATTCTTTTCTTCGCCGATATTCACTTTGGAGTTCAAAATACCTATCTGTCATTTTCAAAAAATCTATTTCTACTGCAACAGTACCTCGGTCATGGAAGTCGGCTAAAATTATCCCCTTGTTCAAGTCAGGCAACAAACAGGTGGTTACAAACTACAGACCCATTTCGCTCACATCGTCTTCATGCAAACTTTTGGAACATATTGTCTATAAACAGATATCTGAGTACCTCGAGACTAATTTTATTCTTTGCCCGCAACAGCATGGTTTTCGTCGTGGCTACTCCACCTCAACCCAACTTCTTGAATTCACTCACGACATAGTTTTAGCTTTAGATAAAAGACGGCAACTTGATGCCATCTTTGTAGATTATTCTAAGGCTTTTGATAAGGTGCCACATTATAAGCGTCTTCAGAAACTACAAGCGATTTTTAATAATACGTAATTAGTTAATTGGATCGAAGATTATCTAAAAAATAGATCACAGTTTGTTTCATACAGGGATGTTCATTCTAGCAATGTCTCAGTTAGTTCCAGTGTCCCACAGGGATCACTTTTAGGACCTCTTTTGTTTTTACTTTATATTAACGACGTCGCAAATGGTCTTCCAGTTAAAATTCGCCTCTATGCAGATGATTGCGTTTTGTACAACGAAATCAACTCGGTAGATGACCATGCTTTGCTAAATGACTCTTTTGAACAGTTTTTTAATTGGAGTAAAAAGTGGCAGATGGAAATTAATTTTGAGAAATCTGGAGTTTTGTCATTTACTAATTAGAAGGAACCGTCTGTTTTAGGTATGGTACAGTAATGTAATTCTGCGTCAAGTTCATGAATACAAGTATTTGGGTATTTTTTTCACGCCTAGTCTCAAGTGGGATAAGCACATCAGTTCTATTTGTTCTCGTGCTTTGCAAAGGCTAGGTTATGTCAAGAGAACTTTAAAATCTTCAACTAGGGAAGTTAAAATAACGGCGTATAAAACCTTGATTAGACCTATCTTAGAGTATGGTTGTGTGGTGTGGGATCCGTATCTAATGGGTGATATTAAGCAGATTGACGCAATACAATCAAAGGCAGCTAGATTTATTTGTAATAGATATGACCGCAATTTTTCTCCTACATCTACCATGACTGGCATAGGACTTACGCCTCTTGATTCTAGACGCGCTGTACAACGGCGCAAGCTCCTACACAAAATAGTGAATAATAACTGTGCACTTAATCGGAAAAAATATGTTGGTTTTGTTACTGAATCACGCACTCGAAGTTTCCATCCATTAAATCCTGTACCGTACAGAGCCCACCTTAACTGTTTTAAATATGCCTCTTTTCCTCGAACGATAGAAAACTGGAATAACATAAATGGATCAGTTCGTTGTCTCGATTTTGATAGTTTTGTATTAGAAATACAGTAGGTGTTCTGGTATGGTGCCTGGAATCTGTAATTGAAGTGTATGTGATTGTTTTTGTACTCTTTTTTTTATATTGCATTTTTTACGGTTTTCTAAGTTTTGTTTCGTAGGGTGTGTACATCTTTAATCGATGGCCTTTTTGAATGTATATGTATGTTTTCTCCCCACTCCTGCGATGACCTCATCGAGGTCGCAGTATTTTGAAATAAATAAATAAATATATTTTGTTACCAGCTTATCGATGTACCAATACCCAGGGTCGAGTGTACGTGTAACCTTGGTGTACACGTATTGTTATAGCCAAAATTTGAAAAAGAAATTCCAAAAATATACTCTTTGAGAAAAATGAAACTTTTTTCGGGAAAAAACTACACGCCACTGCAGACGTCATGTATTGCAAAAGACGTACTAATTAACTAACTAAGCCACCAATGATTACTAAGTAACACTTTAATTAGTGCAGTTTGGTGGCCAACCCCTCTGACATGTTTGATGTTACGGACACAACGATTCCGTATTCGTTTTTAAAACGGAGGAAAAGTTATTTTCGTGAGCATGCAGCGCCAAAAAATCTCGAGCTCTTTCTGCAGAAACCCGAAGCACAAAGAATTATAATCGCAGTAAATCACCTGCAAAGAAAACTTCCGTTGGTGGTGTCTCCGTACATTTACACAACCTACGGCGCACAGTGTGGGTAATTTTACCGTCGACCTCGGCACGCGACAGGCGATTGCTTTTTCCACGTCACTCGGCGGAATAAAGAAACAGCTGTTGTCAGTTCCTTTTTAGTTCTTTTTTTTTCTTTCACCAGGTAACGCAGCAAAATCAAGTGTCTACCGCGTGTCGAGGTCGGCGGTCGGCGGTAAAATTACGCGGTCGGTTTGAACTGTGCGCCGTAGATTTGGGGACGTTTTCAAACGTCATCAGCAGAGTTTTTCCTTGCACATTATTGTCTGCGCTTCTCAAGCGTTGTGTTTTTGTTTGTTTGTTTGTTTGTTTGTTTGTTTGTTTTTTGGTTTTTTTTTTAAATCCTCGATAAAGTTTTGAGGTGCAATGCTTACGAGAAAGACACTTCTTAGTTGTAATAACGCGTATGGGATCGTCGTGTCCGGACCATCAAACTCGCCATTGCTACTGGCCACCCAACTACACTAATTAAAAAGTTATATTACAAATTCTTTGTTAATTACATCAATAATTATCATGCCTTTTTAATCCTTGATATCCGCCGTGACTCGTAGTTTGTAACCGAAGAGAGTTTATAGTTTGGTCAATTCTTGGGGCATTCACGTTTTGTCTGACTTATTTAAAATCTCACTGTTTGTGCCTTGCTACCAAGGCATCAGATGTTCATGAGCGCACAATATTAAACAAATACATAAATTAAATAATTAGCTGCCCTTAAAACTGTCACTTTTGTTTTGTAAGACCTTGCTAGCAAGCGTATATTTCAACAACTATTACTTTTGTTTTTTAGAAAATGAAAGCAATACGCAAGGAGGATAGTCACAGACACGTACAGTTGTTCCATGTTTTGTTCTTTGCTTTTATTTTTTGATAAAGTATGTCGTTATGCTTGTAAAGATATTCGTTGCATTTATCCTCACTGGATAACAGCTTACGAAAAAAATATATTCGGATAAATAAGATAAAAAAACGTTTTCTCGATGAGTCTAGCAGATGCCTAATATTTTGTAGTACCCACAGGTTGGATTCATACCACTTATTGCTCAACACTGCTACGTGAGTGAAAAGCTGAACTGCAAAGTATAAACATAAGAAAACGAACATTAAAATCCATGCAATAATACGGGGATCAGTGATATATGAAAGTGATATTTTTATCGTTTGTTATGTCTAGACCATTACTTTAAAAATGTATGCAGGCCTTTAAAATTATAATTTCTATTACCAACGTTTAGGAGAGCCAGAGTGAACTAAAGTCAAAGTTAAAACCATATGAAGAACCATTTCTTCAGCCGGAGGGAGCACTTTCTGCACTAACTGACTATTTTAAAGGCAGGAGCCATTCTGATATTATCTGCCTCGTAACAAAGTAAGAAAAACCGCTCTTTATTTTTTTTTCTTTATATTCCGCACACCCGAGCTTCATGGTCTTTTTTGTTTGTTTTTTCAGCAAGGAGCTCAACGACGGGTATAATGTGAGAAATGGGTATGGTGAGTAATTTTATCTAAAATTGTCGCTTGAAACTTTTTGAAAGTACTAATACTCTTGGTTATTGGGGTAAAATAAATGAGTACTGCGCTTTAAGAGTCACCGGAAATTATTATTTCCAATGTGCTTGCATTTTCTTGTTGGTGCTCTTCGTGTAGATTAAGTTCTATTGAGCGGTCACGGATTTTTTTTATCTGGTTATATTCTTACTGATCTAAACGTAAACCTTTCGGTGGACATCCACCTGGTTAGGAATGACAATGAATGAAGGGAAAACTCTAACCAAAAAATTAATGCGGAGCCCTTATCTTACTTACTGATCTCCATATTAATCTTACTGATCTCCATATTAATAGCCAAAAATAACGTACCACTATATTTCCTAAAAATAACAAATCAAGGTGGGCCCCTGATTAGAATGCACCTGATCTCACATGGTATATGCAAAAAAAAAATACTTTTATATAATCTTAGATAAGAATAATAACCTGTATATTATTGAGACCAAGGCTAACGAAAATAATTATACGCGGGTGTATGTATGACTAATTTATTTGATACAGACCATATTAAAACTAAAAGAATACGGATTTTCAAGAACACAAAAACATATAGTAAGCACAAATTGGTTGCACAAAATAAGTGTTGCAACGTTTGTCCCAAATTAAGAACAAAAATTTACATTTGTATTTCAAAGAGTTGGGTACTTTTTTGGCATTATGACCACAGTTTTTACGGACAGAACAAACAATATTTGGTTTGTGCACGTCCTCCTTCAAATGTAATGCAAAAGGCCAACTAAAGTGTTAAGGGATGCCGTGGTGTGTAAAACAGACACATTAACGACATATTTGGAACTTTTACCTACAGCATGTGTGATGAAATTTCCCTGCTATTAACGCATCTGTGGTAGTAAATAAACTACATTAATTTTTTGCGCTATCACCTAATGTGTAATCGTAATTTATTACGTTTGCAAAAGTGTTTGTAGTAGTAATTTATCGAGTATTTTGCCTCAGTGACTGAAAAGTTTCAGTTAGAATTGCAACTGATTTTTACCAACCTTGAGACGCTGGAGCTTTCTTATCTTAGCTCAATGATTTGCAAAAATACACAAAGTGTCTGCTTTATTGCACTTTTGCAAACGTCTGTTACTTTGAAAGTGTCGATACTGCTTTAGGGCGCCAACTGTTGACGGACAGCTGAGCAAATTGTCGAGGCCTCAGCACCTGCAGAGGGGTACAGAAGATGCCCCAAATAAAGCAAGAGTAACTGCAGAGATGAAGAGAAATAAATAAAATAATTTTATTTGTTTCGGCACAGTGCATATCATACCACGGCTCCTGTGAGCCGTTTTCAAAATAGTCGAGGGTTTTAGTCTCCAATGAACCCTTTCAGCGAGGACTAAACTGATAAATTACATTTAATTTGAACCGCCAAAATTAAGAGAACACTGGCCATTGATGATCGTGCTACACAATATTTCAATAACGCATTTATATCCTACACAGAAGTCACCTCCCATTAACTATTATTAAAAAAATAAATAAAGCAAAAACATATAGTGTGACAAATGTAAAATGTATGAAAGATCCTAAAACAAACATACCAATTCCTCTTGGTGCGAAAAAATACATCGTTTTATTCTGATTGAATTTGGCTCAGTCTTCAAAAAGTATATGCAAAATCATTCAATCACTTTCTCAAACAAATTTATAATTGTAAATAAATTACTTCTTCTGTTATAGTAATCATTTTATTGTAAGTGAATACGGTTAAAGAGAAGTAGCTATAATTGTAATTAAATTAAGTTTGCCAATTAACTTCCCGAAGCATGCATTGACTTAAAAGGCATATTTCAGGTTATTACGCCCAGGACACTCTCTGTAAGGACGGTTTACCAATATTGCTAGCTTATGCTTCCGGCCATGAGGCATACTCATCCCATATGCTGCTGAGTATTATCCTGAACAGGTGGGTATAACTAAAAATAGTGATTTTATATTGCTTTTTCAGATTGTTTGATGTTATTGCGTTTGAATAACTGTCTGGATAAATTTTGAACAAATTTTACTTGTAATTGTTTAACAAACACAAGAGGTCTTGTGGTTGGCCCCGCTTTGTAGCCTCCGTCTTGGGTTTTATAAATGTTTAACTTTAACCAGCTCGCCTGCCTTATTACGTTATATTCAACGTATTTGTTTATTTGTTAGTTTATGTATCTTTTATTTATTCATTTATTTGGGAATACTACCAGGTCCATTCAAGCAGCTGTTGTAGGAGTGGTTACAGAATACAAAAAACAGCAAAACTCAGTAGCGCACCAAAGAATAGACTTAGGTAAGGTGCCATCCAATAGCATCTACAAAGTTATCAAAAGTCGTCAAAGTCACAATGCCATTATAGTTCAGTTATTCCACTCTTGAATTACCCGAGGGAAGAAAGAAAATCTAAAGCATTTTTAACCTGTATTCCTTTGAAGCTCGGCAATTATTTATTCGAGGACATGGACTGTAGAGCTTTAAATAATTGGAACTATCTAGAATATGAAGGGAGCCGTTTATGCTTTTGTAAAAAGTTTTCAATATGTCAATTCTAGCTTTTCTTTGTAAAGTCGGAAGCCGGACTTTTTACTAATTCGGCGGGTGATGATCTTGTATTATACACGTTAGAAATAAACCGAACCGCTAGCTTTTAAATGAGCACTACTTTGTTCATTACATCCTTAATAAAATCAAACCACACTGAACTCGCGTAATTTAAGACGGGCTTAACAAACGTTTTATAGGCTAGGAACGTTGCGTCATAATCTGCCAATTTTAATTTTCTTCTCAGTGCAAACAAAGTGCCTCTGGGTCTTTTAAGTGCTAGTACTCGTTCCAGCTGAGCTTGTTATTAGACGTAAGCCCTAAATATTTATATTCGTCTACACGATTTACCCTTAGCCCGCCAAAAAAGTAATAAAATTGAATCTGTTTTCTGCAAGATAAAGTCAGCACAGCTGTTTTATTAAAGTATAATTCATTTTATCATTTTTCCCAGCGTTGGATAGCAGTGAGTGCTTACAGTTATTTACTATTCCCTTCGGTTTCACTTATTTTATGGTATTTTACAAGGTCGTCTGCAAACGACCCGAGAGAAACATCTATGTCAGTCATCATATCATTTATGTAAACCAAAAATATAAGGGGTCCAAGCACTGATGAGACGGGAAGTTTGTTTGGATCAAGTCTGTTATAATGAACATACCGCTGTTCATCTGTTAAATATGCTGCTATTCTATTTAAGATTTGGGTGCTAATTATTGTGCTATAAAGTTTTGCTAACAGTTTCCAAAGAGATACCTTATGAAATGCGTTAGCGACGTCTAAAAATATTACGTCGGTTTGCCCTCTATCATTAATGGTTTCTGCTAATTCATGAGTGAATTCGATGAGCAGTGTAGGGGTGTACATTGACCTTCTAAAGTCGTGTTGATTCTTAGAAATACGATTATGCCTATCTAGGTGGAATGAGATGTGTTTAAAAATAATTTGTTTTAATAATTTACAAACCGTATGTGTTCGTAATGCAATTAATGCAAAGGTACAAGCGAGCTGGACAAGAATAACAATAATAATCCCTGGAGAAGGGAAACCAGGGAGACAAAAAGGACAAACACAATCTTGTGTTTGTTCTTTGCCCTCCTCTTCCCCTCCTCCAGTGATTATTACGGTGATACTGTACTTGTTAAGAATTTGGTCTGTAATTGGATGCAATGTTCGAATCTCCGTTCTCGTGTAGGGGTATGATGTTTGCCGTTTTTCAATTATTTGGTATAACTGCATATTCGAGAGATAATCTAGACAAGGCGTCAAATAATTTAAGGCCCATTCCGCATAACCCTTGAGAAAAGCGTGAGATATCATATCCGGTCCTGCACGTTTTTTGTATCTAATTTATTCAATAATAAATTCGAATTTTTCTCCTGTGTAACACAAATATTGTCAACTTGATTCACATCTCTCTGTTGAAAGTTTGGAATCACACCATCGTCATCAGGAAAGATTGGTCTAAAAAAAGAAGTGAACTCATTTACGGCTACATCACGTTGTACAGATGACTCTGTTTGGGTGGAATACTTTGCCAGAACTTTCGGGGCGCGTTTATCGAAAAAGAGCGAAATATAGCATGAAAGTATTTTTTTCTTCCAAAATATTGTTTTTAAGATGAATTTTTAGTTTGGAAAGAAGCTGATGATATGATTCTGTCCTATTGGTTTTCTATTTTTTTTCTCAGTCGGGCCATTCTACGCTTCAAGTGCAATATATATATATATATATAAAAAAAACGTCGAAGATTAAATCGTCCGTTGTTGCTGTTTTCACCGAGGGTTTTTCTCTTCCCAGTTATATACCCACGCCTTCGGCCTCCCGCCACCATGCCCGTTATATATATATATATATATATATATATATATATATATATATATATATATATATAAATCCATAGATTACGAAAATTTCTTTTTTTTTATCTTGTGAGGCAAAAAGTTCAATACGCACTTGTTTACTATGTTCCTAAAGCTATACCATAAAAGCCTGGATATCCGAACCACAAGAAGCAGATAATTTCACAAACACGTAAAAAGACAGATCTATAAAAAAATCAAGAACGGAAACATCATCAGCACTCTTAAACTCGGTAACGGTTGTAACCGGTCGAGAACTTAAATAATTCTTTAAAATACTGACACATGCACCATTTTATGTTCAGATATACAATCACATATTCCAACATCGTACTCGTGTGCAGGTAACCTATCGCTCAGAAAAACCAGATCCAATAGAGATTTTCCCAGTTTACTATATTTATTTATTTTTTATTTATTTCAATACCCTCAGGGCCTAGGGGCATTACAGAGGGGGTGGACATAAAATATTGGCTCTGCATAAAATTCAAACAACAAGGCAACTTGATTATAAATTTTAGTTCGGCATAATCCTAGCAAAAGTGAGTAGTTAGAGCTTTTCTAAATAAATCTATTGATGGAATAGTTACTAATGATGCGGGAAGGTGGTTCCATTCAGATGACGTTCTAGGGATGAAAGAGTAAGCTGAAGTTTCGCAATGAGGTATGCCAACTTTAAGTTTGTGATCAATGCGGGGAGAAATGAAGGAGGGGCTAATGAATAGTTTGTTTTTCAGTGAAGCCTTGGAATGATATATTTTATGGAAGAGGCAGAGGCGAGATATTTTCCGACGTGAGGAAAGAAGAGGCAGGGCTAGGGTGGTTTTCATAGATGAGACACTTGCGGTGCGATGATAGTTGCAGACTATGAATCGTGCGGCGCGATTTTGCAGGGCTTCGATGTTTGTATAAGCGTTGAGTGACCTGGATCCCAGATTGCTGCGGCATATTCCAACTTTGAACGTATTAAAGTCTTATACAAGAGAAGTTTTAGAGACATATATGGGTTAAGGAAAAGTTTCTTTTTAAATATCCGAGCATTGAATTAGCGTTAGCGATTATATGATCAGAATGAGTTTTCCATGATAGGTTAGAAGTGACGTGAACACCGAGATACTTGAAAGAAGTTACAGATGCCAGCTGAATATTACATATTGAGTATGGTGATGGTGATGTGTTAAGACGAGACACCCTCATAGTTTTACATTTGTTAGTATTCAGAGTCATTTGCCATAAGTCGCACCATTCCGATACCGCACATAAATCAGCTTGAAGAAGTGCCGCGTCGGATTCGTTAGTAATTTCACGATATATTACACAATCATCTGCGAATAAGCTAATAGGGGATGATACATACATTGGTAAGTCATTAATATTGCCGCGAGCGCAGCTGACCGAGCAGGCGGCGCGCTCGTGGCCTAACGGTTATCGCGCGTGCCTTCCACGCAGAAAGCCAGGGTTCGATTCCTGGCCGCGGGGACGCATTTTTGTGAACTCTGACGTAAATGTTCTGGTAAATTCGAGAACCGTGTTGCTTGTTCGAGGTCAGAATGTTCTACACGCAGAACCTTCTACGCCGATTCTTCCAGAACCCTACGCGTGTACATAAGGGGCTCCGCGTGGCGAGCCGCGGTCAGTTTCGCCCCAGCGTTCGACTCTGCTCTTTCGCCGACTTCGACGCCCGCGACGCTCTACTGTTATCTTTTGTTTCTTCTTTTATTGTGGGCACAAGTTCGCCCGATTAAACGTTTAGTTTACTCTGTTATTTGCCGCCTCATCACTTGTCATTCGTGACATTTTGGTGGAGGTGCGGGGTAACGCATGTCCCTGCCGCGTACCCCTCCGAGGGCCCGCAGTGCAAGTCCGACGCCAAGTCCACGAAGAACCAACGAAGGCACTACCGAGATCCGGTTCAGTCGACGCACCCAAGGCCTACACCCGGAATTCGGACTTCTGCCGCCCAGGACCAAGCAGCCAACGAGGCCGACGATGGCCAACCAGTCGCCGACCCCCGCCGCTCCCGCCGTCGTCTACCTGCCCGCCGCTCCCCGTACGCCGACTCCCTTCCACGGCGAGATCCATGAGGATGTCGAAGACTGGATCAAGCACTACGAGCGTGTGGCGCGCCACAACGGATGGACTGCGGAGCAGTGCCTCCAGAACCTCTACTTTTCGCTGGAGGGTACTGCGAGGCATTGGTTCGAGAACCACGAGGCTTCGCTTACGTCGTGGGACATCTGTGTGGCCGAGTTGCAGCGGACGTTCGCCACCCTACACCGACGGGAGAAGGCAGAAGATCTCCTCCGAATTCGAACGCAGGGCCCCGACGAAAGCGTCACAAGCTTTGTAGAAGATGTCCTCCGCCTGAGCGCCCGTGCCGACCCACGAGCCACAGACGACAAGAAGCTGCGGGTCCTCATGCGCGGGGTGAGAGACGACATCTTTGGAGGCCTCGTGCGCAACCCGCCGGGCACCGTCGAAGCCTTCGTCACCGAGGCGACAAACATCGAACGTGCCCTTCAAGCTCGGGCCTCCCATTACCAGCGACTTCCCGGTGTCGCTGCCCTCTCGACTGCCAGCTGCAACAGCCCGGATCTCCGCGAGATCATCCGGGACGTTGTGCGGGAGGAAATCAGGAGGCTTCTTCCTGCTGCCGCAAGCCCGGATTCGCCCTCAATCACTGAGATTGTCCGGGAAGAAGTTCAGCAGGTGCTGCAGCCACAAGTCAGCGCCGCTCCCGAACCACCGACGCTGAGCTACGCCGCCGCTACTCGACGACCACCGCCCCCTGCACACCCGCACGTGGCGCCACCACGACGTGAACCTCCAGCGCCGCAGTTTTTCCGACGCCAGGAAGATCGGGTGCACGCCCACCCAGAACAAGCAGCGCCACGAAAAACCGACGTGTGGAGGACGGCCGACCGACGCCCGTTGTGCTACCACTGCGGAGAAGCCGACCATATCTACCGACGATGCCCTTACCGCCAGTTGGGCCTACGAGGGTTTGCACCCAACGACCCTCGACCACGTCTCGGAGAGCGACCTCGGGACATCGAGAACTACCTCCGCCGCTCTTCATCTCCTGAGTCGACTCCCCGAGGATTCCGCTCACCGTCCCCCCGACGCTCGCCATCGCCCTTCCGCCGGTCTCGCCGAGACAGCCTGTCTCCCCTGCGTCGCCGGGAAAACTAGGCGCGGCAACGCCTGGAGGTGGCGTTGCCGAAGACGACCGAAGTAAAGAGCCTCCAAGAACGACGGAGCGCTCCCACTCTCCCGACGCTGCGCATCGCAACGACGCTCCTGCTTCGGTGTCCAACAACCTCAACGTTATTATCGACGGCCACGACGCATCGGCACTCGTCGACACCGGAGCAGACTACTCCGTTTTGAGTGGGAGGCTCGCTCGCCGCCTTCGCAAAGTCATGACGCCGTGGGATGGACCTCAGATACGAACCGCCGGAGGACACCTCATTACACCAGTCGGGAGATGCACTGCTCGAGTCGAGATCCACGGTGAGACGTGCCCTGTGAAGTTCGTCGTTCTACAAGACTGTTCCAGAGACGTCATCCTCGGCATGGACTTTCTGTGTGAATACGGCGCCGTCATCGACCTTGGTGAGAACAGATTGACGCTGCGCAAGCCTGCTCCGCCTTCGGAGATACCCCAGACAGCGTCAGCCGCCGTCCGAGTTGCTGCCGCCCACGTGAACCTGCCGCCGCGATCAAGTGTTGTCGTACCCGTCGTGGCCGATACAGCTACCTGCGGCGAAGTTGTCCTGGAAGGCAACCTTCAATTGCTCCTGGGAAGAGGAATAGGCGTCGCAAGAGGAGTAGCTGAACTTCAGGATGGGCGCACCGTGGTGCTCGTGACGAACTTCCGACAAGAAGCGCAACACCTCACGAAAGGTGCCGCTGTGGGCCACGTCGAGGAACTTCGAAACTCCGCCGATATCGCCGCGATCGCTGACGAAGCATTGCCACCTCAACAAGACATTGCGCCGCCAGCGCAGCTCGACATCGACCCGAAGCTTCCAGGCCCGAAACGACGACAGCTAATTGACCTCCTCACCGAATACAGCGACTGCTTCGCGAAGTCGTCGAAGGTGCGCCAAACCGCCGTTGCGAAGCATCGCATCGTTACCGAGGACGACGCGCTCCCTGTGCACCGATCGCCGTACCGAGTCTCCATAAAAGAAAGGGAGGTCATTCAAGAGCAAGTGCAAGAAATGCTGAACGACGACATCATCCAGCCTTCAAACAGTCCGTGGGCCTCTCCAGTCGTGCTTGTCAAGAAGAAGGACGGAACGCTTAGGTTCTGCGTGGACTACCGACAGCTGAACGCGGTAACCAAGAAAGACGTCTATCCACTCCCTCGCATCGATGACACGCTAGACCGGCTGCGCCACTCCCGGTACTTTTCATCGATGGATCTGAAGAGCGGTTACTGGCAGATCGAAGTCGACGAACGGGACCGAGAGAAGACCGCTTTCGTCACGCCGGATGGACTGTACGAGTTCAAGGTGATGCCCTTCGGACTATGCACGGCGCCAGCGACTTTCCAGCGTGTCATGGACACCGTACTGGCAGGACTGAAGTGGCAGAGCTGTCTTGTCTACCTTGACGACGTCGTTGTGTTTTCAAGTGACTTCGACGAGCACTTGCGACGACTCCGAGCTGTCCTCCAAGCCATACAGACTGCACGACTCACGCTTAAGCCGTCCAAGTGCCGGTTCGCCTATGACGAACTGAAGTTCCTAGGCCACGTTGTTAGTAATGACGGCGTCCGCCCAGACCCCGAGAAGACTCGCGCCGTTGCGGCATTTCCAGCGCCTTCAGACAAGAAGGCCGTGCGAAGATTCCTTGGACTTTGTGCCTACTATCGACGCTTCGTTCGGGATTTCGCAAGAATTTCCGCACCACTCACAAAACTTACGAAGGACGCCGAGAAGTTCGAATGGGCCGAGGAGCAGCAGCACGCATTCGACGAGCTTAAGCAACGGCTCCAGACTCCTCCTGTTCTTGGACACTTCGATCAAGATGCGGAAACCGAGATTCATACGGACGCAAGTAACGAAGGACTTGGCGCGGTGCTGGTTCAAGTGCAAGAAGGCATCGAGCGAGTCATCGCCTACGCAAGTCGGACACTTTCCAAAGCGGAGAGAAATTACTCCACGACTGAAAAAGAATGTCTTGCGGTCGTCTGGGCCATCACGAAGTTTCGCCCGTACTTATACGGGAGCCCTTTTCGCGTTGTCACGGACCACCACTCGCTCTGCTGGCTTGCGAACCTAAAGGACCCTTCAGGACGTCTCGCTCGATGGAGCCTCCGACTGCAGGAGTTCGACATGACTGTGGTCTACAAGTCAGGCTGCAAGCACAGCGACGCCGATTGCCTGTCCAGAGCCCCTGTCGAGACATCCCCCGGTAGCAGCGACGACGATGACGACGAGTGCTTCCTAGGCGCGGTGAACACCGACGACATGGCGCGACGTCAAAGAGATGATCCCGAGTTGCGCGCCCTAATCGAGCACCTCGAAGGACGAGGGGGTACTATCCCCCGTGTCTTCTTGAGAGCCCTGCCGACCTTCGTCCTCCGACAAGGTGTGCTTTACAAGGAGAACTTTGGAGACAGCATCTCGCCGTGGCTGCTTGTAATCCCGGCCGACCTTAGAGATGAGATCTTCCAAGCCTGTCACGACGACCCAACGGCTGGGCACCTTGGCTACAGCAGGACGCTCGCCAGGATTCGAGAAAAATACTACTGGCCAAGGCTACCGAAGACCGTTCACCTCTACACTCGATCATGCCACGAGTGTCAGCGACGCAAGAAACCGCCGACAAAGCCGTCAGGACTTCTGCATCCGATTGCTCCCCCGTCTACGCCGTTCCAGCAGATCGGAATGGATTTACTTGGCCCTTTCCCGCCGTCAACGTCGGGAAACCGCTGGATAATCGTCGCCACAGATTATCTCACACGGTACGCCGAGACGAAAGCCCTTCCATCAGGTACGGCTGTGGAAGTCGCCAAGTTTTTCATCGAGTCCATTGTCCTCCGGCACGGTGCCCCCGAAGTCCTCGTTACAGACCGTGGATCATCGTTCATGGCCCAGCTGACGCAAGAGATCCTCCGTCTCAGTGGCACCGGCCACCGTCGAACCACTGCGTACCATCCGCAGACAAATGGACTGACAGAACGGCTAAACAAAACTATCGCCGACATGGTCTCCATGTATGTCGACGTAGAGCACAAGACTTGGGACGAGGTGTTACCCTACGTCACGTTTGCTTACAACACGGCGGTGCAAGAGACGACAGGAGTAACCCCGTTTCAGCTGGTGCATGGCAGAAAAGTAGCGACAATGCTGGACTCCATGTTACCCCACGAACCGACTGTCGACGGAAGTGACGACGCCCAGGTGGTTGCCCAACGGGCAGAAGAAGTCCGCCAGCTCGCCAGACACCGTATTCAAGCCCAACAACGCGTCGACGCGGGCCGCTACAACCTTCGTCGCAGGGACGTCCATTTCCAGCCCGGAGACAGGGTGTGGGTGTGGACGCCCATCCGTCGCCGCGGCCTCAGTGAGAAATTGCTGAAACGATACTTTGGACCATACAAGGTACTTCGTCGCCTCGGGGAGCTGAACTACGAGGTCATGCCCGACGGAACAAGAACATCATCACGCCGCCCACCACGGCCTGAAGTCGTCCACGTCGTGCGCCTGAAGCCGTACTACGCCCGATAGGACTGTGCACCTGATGCCTTCCCAATGACTCTTTAGTTTACCGTCCTTTTTATTTGCTTTGTTTTGTGTTGTGTTGCATCGGGGCGATGCACTTTTAAAGGGGGGAGTAATGCCGCGAGCGCAGCTGACCGAGCAGGCGGCGCGCTCGTGGCCTAACGGTTATCGCGCGTGCCTTCCACGCAGAAAGCCAGGGTTCGATTCCTGGCCGCGGGGACGCATTTTTGTGAACTCTGACGTAAATGTTCTGGTAAATTCGAGAACCGTGTTGCTTGTTCGAGGTCAGAATGTTCTACACGCAGAACCTTCTACGCCGATTCTTCCAGAACCCTACGCGTGTACATAAGGGGCTCCGCGTGGCGAGCCGCGGTCAGTTTCGCCCCAGCGTTCGACTCTGCTCTTTCGCCGACTTCGACGCCCGCGACGCTCTACTGTTATCTTTTGTTTCTTCTTTTATTGTGGGCACAAGTTCGCCCGATTAAACGTTTAGTTTACTCTGTTATTTGCCGCCTCATCACTTGTCATTCGTGACAATATAATATATATATATATATATATATATATATATATATATATATATATTACTTTGGGCTGGTGGAGGTTGTTTTTAACTGTTCATGATTTCGCCGATTTTTCAGAAAAATAAACAAAACAACAAGAGTTTTTTTTTTTTTTTTTAAGTACCAGTGGCACGTTTACATATATATCTATATGTGGTTCGCAATCCGTTCTAAACGTTAAATTGCAAATGAGCCAGCAGTCCATATACGCTGGGGTGGGGCCTTAGTGTTACAACCCCGGCATTTGAAACCCGCATGCGGAATTTGTGTGCATACTGTAAGGAAAACTGTGATATTTAAGTGGCATAGGCAGAGCCCAAAACGATGCACGGGCTTGCTTGTTCATGA
>JABSTQ010001466.1:0-35454 GCA_013358835.2 Ixodes persulcatus | reverse complement strand
CGCTGACACATTGCTAACCGGCGCACAGACAGTGGTTCTCGGTGCAAAACAATGCTATTAAACTAGATTGCTTATCTCTCAACACGAAAAAATACTAGACCACACGTCAAAAACAGGCAATAACAATAAAAATACTACACAGATGAGAGAAGCGAACCTGGATCCCGCCGTAATGGGGGCGAAGAGTCCTCTTGCGTAGTCGGCAGAGGCAGAAATCTTGGATGCATTGGCAATACTCCTAGGCACCACCGTTATTGACGAGCACATAGATGATCGAAGACACAAACGACGCCTCAGTCGGGGCATCTGACTTCTTCCCACGCTGAACAGACTAACAGAAGCTCGCAGCGTGCCTGAAGCGCCCGGTCGCCTACCAAAAACGAGAGGACAAAGAACAGGACGTGGCATTGTCCTCACCAGCAGAGAAAAAAGCGCCACCTGTCGTACGCAGCGGCAACTAGCGGCAGCCGCCATGCTGCAGGATAGTGCGCGCCGCTGCATACGCTGGTAGGCCGTAGGCGCTAGTCAATTCCGGCCCACGATGCCAACGTACTGCTGCGTGCCCCTCTGCAAGCAGAGTGGGTATCTAGACAAGTCTGGCATTAAAGGGGCCCTCCAACAGTATTTGAGCGTCTACTTTTTTTTGCGGTTTATCCACGCTAGTGGTCCCGGAAACCCAGTGGACAACGAAAGAGTTTAAAAATATAGCGCATCATATTTTAGCTTGACAACTCGGAAACACCTCCTCCCGACGGTGGCGCCGCGAGGTGCCGAATGCGCGCGCACAACGGCGCTCCCTTTCACTATACGTCACATTCACTAGGTTTCGTGATTGGCGAGAGCAGTCCCAGAAATTTTGAAGCGGAATAAAATATATCACACGTTAACCGTCATTATTTCTCTAAAAAGTCGTTTTTATAGAGCTAATAAAGTTGCAAATTAAAGTTCAAAAAGGGCGAAAACAAAGCCTCGTCGCTCTCGCTCATGCGCGCCTCCCAGCGGCGGAGTACCTCCTACTCGCCGAGGTGGCTCCGGTGGCGGAGTTGCGGGAGACGAGCCTTCCGCGGCTGTCGAAGCGGTCTGCGGCGCTTGCGTGGTGTGTCCTCGTACGGCGCGTCGCCCAGCTCCGCGCTTCTTTTCAAGAATTCAGCGCTCAAAATCCGATAAGCCCCGTAAATTCATCGATGATGGCAACCCGATTCCAAAGCTACGATGGTTGCTGCGAGGCCTAATGGCCGACCGGGCCGACGGGCTATCAACCAAACTCGCGTCCAATTGGCCAACCGCTTTGCTCCAATCGCTAAACTGTTTCATTTTACGTCATGAAGCCCAATGTTTTGCTTATTTAAAGTTGTTTTCTGCAATATTGAATTTGCTAATAACTCACAAAATATTGCGAATTTCTGCAATATTTTTTTACCCCGGTGTTCCTGCTTTCATGGAGCTCCGTTTCAGCGCGAACTTCAAACCAGTCAAAAAATTGTTGGTGGGCCCCTTTAAGGTACGTATTTGTAAATGTACTCGTTATCGGTTGACGGGCGTCGGTCTGGTGGGGATATTCAGCGGCGTAGCTGCGCAAACGTTTCCCCGCTGAATTGCAAGAACGGAACACGAGCCATTCCCACGCTACGCGCCTTGGGTGTTTGAGTCCGGTGTTTTTAATCTCACTTTGTTGAGTTTGGAGGTAGAATTTTGAAGTTTCAGCTAGTTTGAAGAAATCAAAGCGTCAAATACAAATATAATGTTGCTCGTGTATCGCTTGTGGACGTGACGGTAACCGGACAAAAGCTCACCGGACAAAAGCTCACCGGACAGAAGCTCACCGGACAAAAGCTCACCGGACAAAAGCTCTCCCGTTTTTTGACAAACCCGGACAAAAGCTCACCCATTTTTTGACAGACCCGGACAAAAGCTCACCTCGATTTTTTTTTTGTTGCTACCCGGGCGAAACACGGGCTGAAATAAAGTGCGGACGTGATGGACATTGGACCATTTTTAGGAGAACTTGTACCCCTTCCACCATTGAGTAGCAAATTTTTAAAAATACTTTGAAAGAACGGGAGTCGGGCCTTTTGGAAAAGTACAAGACAGATGACCAATTTAGAAAACTGTGCGGAATTTAAGACAGGCTTGCGTTCCTTCCACCACAGCTTGTTCCACAAGAACTAACCACCAGGGAAAAGTCTACCGGTGACATCGGCTACCTGCTGGACTATTTTGATTGCACGTATGTCAACGGCCGCTTCCGTTATGCTTCTGTTCCATCTGCGGCGGCACCCAGAGCGAATTCTTCCTTTCGCCTGACTCTGCGCCGACGACGACCGGAGTTTCCCCCGTTACGGTGAAATATGTACGACGCCACTCTTCAAGATAAAGACCGGATGAACAACACCTGCAAAGGATGGAGTACCGGGTTCCAGAAGCTCGTCGGCCACGCCCATTCAAGCGTCTTGAGGCTGATTGAATGCCTACAGCAAAATCAGGCGCTCGTTGCCACGGCATTGATATAACCCCGGAGAAATGAGCCCACAGTAAAGCGGGTGCGAAAAACCACTCTGCGCTTGTAGAATCGTTTTTGAAATATTTGCGAGGGCTTGCATGTACATCGAGATCTACCCAGATTGCTGGAGCTATACTCTGTTTCACCTTGTGTTGTACCGCAGGGAAGGCTACAAGCGCGAGCTCCTTGCTCTGGGCACATCTCGGCGGCACAAGCTCTCGTGCACCAAGGGCAGCTGCCAACGCTATGAGCTCGCGCTTCTAGCCTTCGCTGCGGTACAACATAAGGTGAAACGGAGTATAGTAGGGGACTGCATTCGCTCCTAACCAATCGATAAATGAACTTGTTTGTATTAAAATCAACAAACCATGCGCCTGTCAGATTTAATTTATCGTTGCCTTTTTGTGTCGCACGCATGCACCTAAGTTGTCCGCACTCGTGTTAAGACCAACATGGAATTTTCTCGTGGTGAGCTTTTGTCCGGGTCTGTGAAAAAATGGGTGAGCTTTTGTCCGGGTCTGTGAAAAAGTGGGGTGAGCTTTTGTCCGGTGAGCTTTTGTCCGGGATTCGGACGTGACAGCTTCGCGAGCGCCTAGCTCCAGGTATGCACGAGCTCGCGGTGCTTCCAACTTGCGCGTGTAAATTATATGTTGGGTACGCATGAAGCCATACTACAGTGTACTAGAATCATACGACCTGACGCTTTAACCTGCCTGTAGCGCACACATCTGTGCAGCGCGTGCTTTATGCAAAGCAACATGCACGCGCTTGCAACTTCTGCTTCACTGCAAACCTGCTGCTCTACATTTCAACTCTAAAATCTCCCTCAAGAAAAAGGGACTCGACGCATCAAGTAGAAACTTGCGTCGACTACGTCTTTTACTGGTTGAATTTCCGCATTGAAATTTTAAGTCTTAATTCCAAGTAGAAAACAATAAAAAAATATGCCCCCAAAAGGACCGTTTTTATTTTTTTGTACTTGAAGTAGAGGTTTAGATTTTTATTGAGTAAATGGGAGAAGTAAAGTATGCATTTGAGGCAAGTTTCAACTTGATACCCGGTTGCTGATTTCTGACGGGCCATGAGTTGTAGCTTTGTAACTTTAATTTTGACACTCAAAAATAAGTGGCTGAATGTATCAAGTTGAACCTTACCTCGAATACATATTTTACTAGTCCCATTTAAACAACTTACCTCGAATATGCAGTTTACTTATCCCATTTACACAACTTACCTCGAATACATATTTTACTAGTCCCACTGACACATTAAAATTGCAAGTGTCTACTTCAATACAATGAAAATTTAAAATAAAAAACTTACCCATTTTAATGCATAGGTTATTTTTTTTTTTTTTTTGTATTTCAAATCTGGACTTAAAGTCAACGCGAAAGTTGTAACTTTTGTCGAATTGTCGTTCCGAGTCCGATCGGCTCTTGAAGAACCGATATACCTCATCATCTTTAACGGCTGGGAGTTGGGAAAGGTCGTTTACCCAACACGTGATCGGGAAAACGCTACCTGCAGCCACACAGAGGTGAAGGGATCGACGAAACAAGAACGCTACAGTCAAAACAACTATGCCGGCGGCAACGGAGTCCTTCCCAATGGCGCCGGCCGCCCAATGTTGTTGGACTCGTTCAAGCGGATTTTCGCTGTTGCCAGATTTTTGAAAGGGGTCTACACCAGTTCGACAAGCTCTCGCCGACCTTGGCGTGCGCGCTCCCAGCAAGACCAGCTTGGCCAGCTTGAACCTAGCTTGGGCCAGATTCAAAACCAGCTCGAACCAGCATGACAAGCTTGAACCAGCTCAGGTACCAGCTTGCCCAGCGGACAGTGCCAACTCGAACCAGCTAGAACCAGCTTGAACCAGCCTGAACCAGCTTGATTACTACCTAAACCAGCTTGAACCAGCTTAAAACCAGCTAAACCAGCTTGCCCAGCTCGATATCCTTGCTGTTTTTTTTTTTTTTTTTTTCAATAGGGGGTGTTTTACGAAAAGTGGACAAATTCGTTATTGCAAAAAATACGCATCGCACCAAAAAATAGCTTGTGTCGTTTTAGTCCTAGGCCAAACCTATTTAGGAAATTTATTAAAGTTCGGGATAATTGAGGTAATAATTATTTTTGCGTAATTATTTTTTTTTAATATTGAGTTTAAGGGCATGGTTTTATATGAAAACTTGCTGAGCATCAACGAAAAACGCTAAATAAAAAAAAATTGAAGTGCGATAGAAGGCACACACTGATTTTACAGCTTTCTGAAAAACCGCACAAGTTCGACGGGTTTTCAAGTTTCGGTTTGCAATCGGAACACTTCTCGGCACCAGCGCGAAAAACGACGACGACGACGAGGCTAGCGTCCTGTCCCGATACCTGCTCCTGATCTTAATTAATCTAAGTACTCTGCAGTTTGTTCTATTAGCCTTGTTTTATAACGCTAATACGAACAGAAAAGGCCACAGTCCTCTAGGGTGGATTTTGGATGGCCTGGCCATCTCCCTTTGACCCGGTGAGGCATGTCCATGCCTGTTCCGCTGGGCGACCTTCCGCTTGTTCTATCTCCTTCGCTTCTGACCAATGATGTTTTGGGGAACGGACCGCCTATCTCACAAGGCAGTGCCCAGCCCACTCCAGTCAATGTGACGATCCCGATCAACGGTGGTCCCAGCATTCCTTCAGCGCTGCCTCATGAAGAGCAATCAAGCGATATGCCGTACCAGGAGGTCACATCAGGTAAACGGAAACGTTGCAGAGACATCGACACGAAGTCAAAGCCAACTACCGGCCTCGTCGTCCTGTTTACCCCAGCCGATCCGACAGTGAGTGTCGAATCCATCAACTTACTGCGCCTCTCGGGCATTTTCCAGAAACTGGCACCTTCCTGCATTATTCAGGTGCGCCCAAACAAGTGGAAAAACGTGATTGCCGTTGACACCCGAAACGGTCAGACCACGCAATTGCTGTTGAAGTTGACCACCCTTTGCGGCCTTTTGAACCAAGGGGGAAGACCTCCAGTGTCGGTGTTATTCACGACGTCGATCCAGAACTTACTGACGCTCCGCTACTTGCGTCTATGCGCTCAGACGCGCCCATAAAGGAGGTACGCCGTCTTGGCAAGTCGCGCACCGTTCGTATTGAATTTCAATCACCGACGCTGCCAGAACATGCCTATGTTGAATTGGTCCGACACCAAGTCACTCTGCATGTCAACAGCCCTCTGCAGTGCAAGAAATGTGGTCATTATGGCCACGCGTCTCCGTCGTGCAAGGGAGAGGTACGATGTCTCCGGTGCGCAAAGCCACACTCCACTGAAAAATGCGACGCCCCCAGCCCGTGCTGCATAAACTGTGAGAAATCCCACGAAACAACGTCAATGCGTTGCTCTCAGTGGCAGAAACAGAGAAGTATCTGCCGCTATTAGCCCCGTGCGCGACCGAAAGCGTCGCTGTGGTCGGTCTTCCACGATTGGCTGAATGCTGACTATGACGTCGGAAAGGGGATTTATGATCGGCGGAAATAAGAGGAATGAAAGAACTTTAATTTTGACGGTGTTGGCAGTGTTCCTTTGAGAGCGCAATGATTTCAAGCTTCCACCATGCTAATAACAAACACCATAGAACTTGTTGTTTGCAAGGTAATGACGTCACAAGGGGGAACCATAGGAGGGCGCCACCAAAACATCTCGCCGCTAATTAGTGGCGAGATGTTTTGGTGGCACCCTCCTGTGGTTCCCCCTTGTGACGTCATTACCTTGCAAACAACAAGTTCGATGGTGTTTGTTATTAGCAAGGTGGAAGCTTGAAAACATTGCGTTCTCAAAGGAACACTGCCAACACCGTCAAAATTAAAGTTCTTTCATTCCTCTTATTTCCGTCGATGATAAATCCCCTTTCCGACGTCATAGTCAGCGTTCGGCCAATCGTTAAAGGCCGACCACAGTGACGCTTTCGGTCGCGCACGGGGCTAATAGTTGCGAGAATAACATCCCCTTTGCTGAAGCTCGAGCTGAGGTCAATAAGAGTCACGGAAGCACGGCTAATGTATCTAAGCAAGCCCTGCAAGCAGTCCCAGCAGCGACTGGGGACCTTGCCTCCCCGGACAAGCCACGGTATCCGAGACGTTCCAGACGTCGCTCGGCAGACCACCGACAACTATCATCGCAAGATCCTGCTGAAGAGAAGGTGAGCTCCATGGAAACAGAGCTGCCTACCGACGATGTCTGTTCTGTGTCGGCCCCGGCTCTGGTATCAATTCCAGAACTAAACCTTCCACACACCTACGCCGAGGCACTACGCAGTGAACCTAGGCTGCCTACAGCTGCTACTGCCTCTGCTCAAATACCTCTAGCTCCTGAAGCGTCACATTGCAGAACAGCTTCTGAAGGTCCACGCAGCACAACGCTGTCCACCTTGATTCGCCTTGCAATTTCCACAGCACGGGAATTTATTTCCATCATGACGTTCGCAGGGGCGCGTACACTGCTGCAAATTTTCTCCTTCATTGAGCCACTTGTCGACAGCATTCTGAAATGAACCCAAGTTATATATTTCTTTTCCTAACAACAATTCAACATTTATCTTTATACACGTCCTGCGTGGCAACACAGGTGAAGAACAAGCCAAGCCGATCATACCTACAGTTCTACAGTGGAACGCTCGTGGCCTTCGAACACGCCTCTCTGACCTCAGACAGCATCATTTCCTGAATCCTGTGGACGTTCTTGCCATACAAGAGCCATTAACGCAACCTGGGGACTTTAGACTGTCTCTCACCATACGTAATTTACAACAGTGCGCCGGCGCTAGCAAATGGACGAAGCCGAGCGCTACTGCTGGTGAACGCTGGACTCTTACATAACCAGGTCGATCTCTCTGCGTTTTCTTCACACAGCGCAGAATACGTGGCCGCCACGATTCACGTTCGTGAGGTGGAGTTCACAGTGGTGTCCGTGTACGTGGCTCCGGGTTCCACAGCCGTCTGGGACGCAAGAATATTGAGGGACATAGCCCGTCAATGTCCCAGCAGACTGTTATTTTGCGGGGACTTCAACGCACACAATACCACATGGGGTGATAATCGGACCACACCAAGGGGGTCAGCACTTGAGGACGTTACCACCACCCTTGGCCTGGAGGCCCTCAACGACGGCTCTGAAACATTTGTCCGTCAGGGTGTCCACGGCAGTGTTCTAGATCTGACCTTCGCACCACGGAACATTGCAGCCTCTTGGACTGTAATTGCGGACACGTGAAGGAGCGATCATGTCCCAATCATGGTAGTATCACCTCATACGAGAACCAAGAAGTACAAAAAGTACGACGTTACACACTGGGATCTATTCCGCCAACATCTCAGCAAAGCCCTGGAACATGGACCAATGAACGATCTTGGCAGAGCTATCACGAACCCCTACTGAAAAAAATTATATGAATTTATTTCTGATATGTTTATTGGACACCTTTTTCATATCAGATTATTATTTCATATCAGTTTCATACGCTGCATATCAGTTACACTAGGCTAGATGGCGCTAGGTACCGCCCAATTCATGTGCTACAAAAATATTTTTATTTGCTTACGCCACCATGTAGATACATTACACATACCACTAGCATCAGCATATACATTGAGCGCATACATACACGGCACAGCAAACATGGATACAACAGCACACCCAATAACTACTTCTGAGGTCTGCGTTTCCGCCTTTTATACAGGTCGTTTTGTAAGTACGGAGTTTTTCGGTGACCACCTAAGCAATAAATAATATTCTCAACATGTTGGATTTTTTTCAGTAATGTCATACCTCTGAGAGTATTTTGAACGGCTCAGGGGATGAATCTCTTAATAAAAAGTAAACGCTCAGCCGTAGGTATTTGAAAGCCAGTAAATCAAGCCACCGCTCTGCAGTTCCAAGCCACGTGTTTGTTTTTCCGCGCGGCACGTCGTATACGAAAAAAAAATTATATGAATTTATTTCTGATATGTTTATTGGACATATTCATATCAGTTGGCAAATGATGCCCATCAGTTTTTATATGTCCCATATCCGTTTTTGGGTATCTCATATCAGTTTCATATATCGCATATCAGTTTTTGGATATTTCATATCAGATTCGTACGTCGCATGTCAGCTTTTAGATATTTCATATCAGTTCTTTTATAGGATCATATAATTTTTTTCAGTAGGGACGCCCTCAGCCTATCAACGAGAACAGTCAGTTTGCCAATCCAAAGGCCTGCCCCGGATTTGGAGTACCTCAACTTGCGCGCTGCTCGCAGGAGAGCCCAGCGGAAAGCTCACCGAACGAACACTGCAGCTGACTGGCAGCACCACCGGAAGATTGACGCGAAATTTCGCCGACATACGACACGACTTCAACGTGAGCAATGGAACCAGCTATGCGCCTCTTTCGGATCCCCAAGAGGCCTCACTAAAGCGTGGAAAATAGCCAGAACACTCTCTGCGGAAAAACTGTCGACACACCCTACTGCTGGACTCGCCAATTCTCTACAGCTAACACTAGAGGCGACTGCAGAGCTCCTTGCCGACGAATTTTCTAGAAATATCCCGTCACCTGCTGGGTATCGCCCCTTCACCATCTCACCTCCGGATGGCCCTCCTCCTTTTTATTTTAACACGGATTTTACAGTTGACGAGCTGAAGGCAGCCCTTGCGCAATGCACGCGCCGCAGTGCTCCAGGACCAGACGGTGTCACGTATCAAGCCCTACGCAACATCGACGAGTGTCATTACCCTAATCTTCTTGATGCGCTCAACCACGTGTGGCAAACTTCAGAGATTCCCGATGCCTGGAAGCTCTCGCACGTGATACCAATACCCAAGTCTGGCAAACCGCTCACGTCACCCGAGTCGTATAGACCAATTTCAATGACCAGCTGCGTTGGAAAGCTTCTCGAAAGGCTAGTACTCAGGCGCCTAACTTGGCATCTAGACGCAACAGAGGCTCTACCTGGTCAACTTTCTGGATTCAGAATACACCGCTGCACAGCGGATGCAATCTGCGATATTGTATCTGCACTGGAAGAAGCACGCGCAACCCGCCAAGTGATGTACTGCATGTTTTTGCACATACGCAAAGCATTTGATGCTTTACCCCATGACACAATTCTTCACCAACTCAGCAATTTCGGAATATCAGGCCGGGCTTATAACTACATCCGTGCCTTCCTTCGAGACCGATCATTTGTCGTCAAGGTCTCCGATGCCAGGAGTACCCCAAGACACATCACACAGGGAGTACCGCAAGGGAGTGTGATTAGCCCGTTTCTCTTTAACTTGGCGATGGCATCCCTTCCTGGAGTCATACCACAAACAGACAACCCTCTGGATCCGCGAGTCAATATTGCAATATATGCAGACGATGTGGCAATATGGGCGCTAGGAACCACAGATAAGGCGCAACTCACCGGCCAAACTTTGCAGGTAGCGCTGGACAAAACGGTGGCAGAAATTTCGCGCCTTGGACTGACCCTATCCGCACAAAAATCAACCCTGCTTTTCAGCCACCCTACCTATGCAAGACAGACTCATCATATCCTTATTGAAGGCACTGAGGTGACAAGAGAGAAAACGCACCTCTACCTTGGGCATCTTATTGATGAGACGGGGAGTTGGCGACCAGCAGTAAAACGACTTCTCATGCAGTGCCGACAACTACTAGGCCTCCTGAGAAAATTCCGTGCCCACAGTCAGCAGGGCCTTCCTCCCAACGGGTTGCTCACCCTCTACGAAGGCCTTATAAAGTCGAAGTTTCTCTATTCGCTACCTCTTGCAAACATCGGCGGTCCACAGAGAGACCAGCTTGAAAGGTTTCACTGAGTTGCATTACGCCTCTCTTCGGGATTACCCTCCAACTCCCCGAATATACCTACTCTCGTAGAGGCAAGAGAACAACCGCTATTCCTCAAGGGAGAGGAGAGCAACAAAAGGCAGCTAATTTGAATTCTTGTAGCGCTATCTACTGATTATCTTCAGATGAATCTCCACTCGAGGTCCTCGTCACACTTTGGCCGAATCGCTGCAGAGTTCACGAATGAGATCGGTGACCCTGAACCTCAATTCCCCATCCGCCCACCCCACTCGACACAACCACCTCTCAACGTGCAGGGATCACTCCCCGACGTCCGGGCGAGAAAAGACCCTCATCCAGTTGTCGCACGCACTGCTGTGGCAGTAGCAATTGAGAAGTACGCCAGCAGCCTTGAAATATATACAGATGGTTCCGTAAATAAAAGCGCAGGTACGGCATCCGCCACTTACGTGATTCCATCCATTGGAAAAGAACACGCCGTCCGTATAAACATTTAAACATCGTCCACGACTGCGGAAATGGTCGCTATACTCATGGCCCTCGAATACCTTGGGAACACCGAGTGGATGACTGCTGCGGTAATATTAACGGACTCCCGCACGGCCCTGCGTAATTTGGCTAATGCCGGCGAGGGATCGCTGCTCGCTCAACAAACAGCCCATCTTGCAACGACACTACAAGAACGCGGGTGGACGTTAGCATTTCTGTGGGTCCCGGCGCACTCAGGAATTGTGGGTAATGAGGGCGCCGACACCCTAGCCAAGAACGCACACGCTCTGCCCTCACCTACTTACCACCTCCGACCCTTTCATGAAGCGAGACTTCTAATTGCCAGAAATATCAGGAGTCGGTACCCAGACCCATCTACAGCGCGAGGCACAACTCCCATCCCAGTCCCTGATTCCAGACTGACAAGGGCAGACGCATCGCTACTCCATCGTCTCCGAACAGGGAGTGCGTTTACGAGGCTAGCACTTCATCACTATGGCCGAGCCGGCAGAGTTGACAGCCCGGAGTGCACAGTGTGTGGGGACCCCGAGGACATCACCCATATATTCCTCATCTGCCCAGAATACGACACAGCAAGGAAAGTGCTCTTCACCACTGTCCTAAACGCAGGAAGTCAAACGGCCACAACCACGTGTCTCCGTTTCCCCACTGGTAGCCGGCGGCAAGCATGGAGCCTTTTCCGTGCCGTGCTAGAGTTTCTCCACCAGACAGAGCTTGCCGAGCGCCTGTGACCCCTGCATGTCTTCTCCTCACACTCCTATCGCGCATGTCACCCACTCCCCACACCCCTTTCCCTCTCCCCTCTCCCCTCCCAACCTTTAAATCCGCCTGGAACTTAGAACTTGTGATTCCTCTTTAACCCCCTATCCCACTTTTAATCCCTCATCCCTTTGTTCAGGCGAGTCTTTTCCCCTATTAGGGAGAATAATAGTACGCATAGACATTTACCCCCCTTTCCTGTATCTCAACACTACTCCTCCCCCCCCTCCCGGGCGGCAACGTGGCTCGTGGAGTTGTAGTGCAACCTGCCTCTGCTGCGTTGTGCGAGGACAGCGAGGCAGATGTTTGTTGCACTTTTTTTTTTCATGGGGCGCGCTACCGTCGATGCCGAGAAGCACTCCGATTGCAAACCGAAACCTAAAATCCCGTCGCAGTTGTGCTGTTCTTCAGAACGCTGTAAAATCCAGCGCGTGCCTTCTATCGCACTCCAGTTTATTTTATTTAGTGTTTTTCGATGATGCTGAGCAAGTTTTCGAATGAAACCAAGCCCTTAAACTCAATATTAAAAAAAAAAAAAATTACGCGATGGTCAGTTCAGTTGGTTAGTTAGCTCAGTTAGTAGAGCGCTTCGGCAGTCATGGAGAGGTCATGGGGCGATTCATGAACCTGGCTGATATTTTCAGCGGCGACAAGTCACCTTGAAGGAGAAAACTGTCCTCCATTTTAGGTATCAGTAAATTTACTCACGCATAAATCTATTTCACATTGGAAATGCTCGCTAAATTATTTTATGTACTTCATATAGCAAATTGTGCGCAATGTTGACAAGGGTAGGGGAACGTTACGTGGTTCGGTTCAGTCTATAATTTCTCGCTCTTGTGAAGGACTTTCTAATGTCGTGCACTTACGCCCGTACTTCGCAGGAAAATTGTAAACATCATGAATAAAAAGAATAAAACCAAATTAATTTTATTCAAGTGGGACTTTTTCTGATCTAAATTAGCGTTATATAATTTCAATCCCTTTACCTTAAAATAATGTTTCCTGCTTTTGAACTCGTGCACATTCGGGTAGTTTCCCAATCACGTTTCCCAATCACAATGGCTTTTTTATTTGTTTTTAAAGAGACTAGGGTTGAGGCAAATACCTTGGAGACTAATACAGGAAACTCCGCAGTAAATTGGGAGACGGTAGCAGAAAGCGATCCTGGCGTCAGGAAGTCAACAGCAAGCTGTTTCCACCGGAAATGAAGCAAGTGGGTCTGACTCAATCAAAACATTGATAATCTAAGACATCTCTACGAAGTATACGGCGCATAAGCTCGTGATATTGGGCGTCTTGGTTTTTATGTCAAAATGCAGTGGGCTCTGTCAGGATTTGCATAGTGCCTTTGTACAATTTAAATAATAAATTACATTTTCTCAGCTTGTTGATTTATTTGTTTTATTTCTACCGACACATGTATGTTCAGATGTCATAGGCTCCATAGTGATCATAATTGGCAATAAGCATCAATTTTCGACGAGATCGACTTGAAATGGCTCCAAATGACAAGGAGTGATTATTATTGAAAATAGACGATATGCGAAATGCTTAGTGGTCTGGCAGCTGTAAAGCAGTAAAATGAAGTGTGTTTTTCGATGATGCACGTGGCCATATTGGGAGCGTGAAGTATATTGAGTTTCGGTTTTTCAGCAGTTCCAGGGCATGGACGCTCTGCCACTAAGTGCGAATTCGGAAACTTCATTGTTTTCTGACTTCCGATCATCCAACGTGAACAAAGGACAGGGCAGGCATGCTTTTTTATCTCTGAGGCCACTTTGAATTATTTCTTCGATGTGAATATCGCATGAACTCGTACTGTTTAGCGGTAGACTCCTCCACGCCAATACATGCAACTCAAAGTTGTTGTTATTGTTGTTGTGGTTGTTTTCTTTTTACTGGCGAAATATTTGTTTGCATGTTTTTTGGTGGAAAGCCTTCTGTTATTCTGAAAGGAAACTGTGCCCTGGGCAATATTTTTCAGGCGTTCCAAAGGGCTCGAATTTGTTTTAGATAGCATTGACCTCAACCACAGTTCATGGATGTTGTGCTATTAATGACGATTTGTTCTGCTTAGAAAAAATCGTAAGGGTGCAGTCGAGCTGGTGAATATTAACCATGTTGAATTAACCTGAGACTGGGGTAGAGAAGAAACGTCAAAACGTAGGAAGACGTCGTCCTGTTTATTTTCTGTCCCTTCTACGTTTTGATGTTTCTTCTCTACCCCTAGTCTCAGGTTAATTCAACACGGTTAATTGTTCTGCTTGCTTGAACTCGAATCCTCTTTCGTGAGAGCTGATGACCTCCATTCAACGCTACCATGAAGTGTTAGACAAGCAATAATCAAAAACTGCTCGATGAAGTTACTATAGAGTTCAATAATGAGTGCGTAGACTGCGTAGCTCGTCTTGATCACGAGCTGGACATGAGGTGGGAACTTCGACTAATTCTCTCGTAAGTGATTGTGTACCTTCGCGGTGCCGCTTTTGACGTGCTCGGTAGTTTCTGAAGGCGAGGTGCAGAGCACTGAGTTGCCTTACTCCACTCATCAGATTCCCAGCAGACGGGCCTCCGTTTATGTCGTTTCGGGTCGCTCTGCAAGTCGGAGGTCTCCTCGGCCCGCGGGAGCCTCTCGCGTGGTTTCTGGCAGGAATCTGAAAATAAAAAAAATCAGGCTGTCTCAATTAGTACAACTTCTGGGATAGTATTACTGTCGCTAACACTCCGCAACTAAAAACAGCGGATGGACACAGCCTGCCCAAGAATGATGACAAATTATGCTTACCGAACCAAGCAAGTGGTTTTGCATTTAAGTCTATTCCATTTGTCAGTTGGCATCTCTTTGTTTTCAACAAAAAGCTTCAGGTTACCACTTGGTGGCCATGCACAGTAGCCATCTTGTTACCATGAACCAGGAATTAATGGGACCTGGTCATCTTCGTCTTCGAATTTGACGATCGCAAACATTCTCAGAAAATAAAATAAATCTGTAGATCAGTTCAGTTCAGATTACTAACCTAGGCACTTTTGTGAAGTCCATCACATGAGAGAGGACAAGCAAACAAATTAAACATAAGTAATTCCATATAACAGTATGGTGTTCATCAACATGATGCATATTACGAAGCATATTATACAGATAATATAAAACACAAGCGAGCAATCAAAAGATATAAATTGTAAATCAGGCATTTTTATTAATGATAAACACTTCTGGGGTGTACTTTGAAACAACATCTGAATTCAGCTCAGTCAGTTTCAAGTGTGACCATATTAGGAAGATATTTTCTTATTCATTTCTGCTGGAGGATGAAATTATTCATCCTCGCAAATAGTGGTTGTGAGTAAAGGAAAAGTTTAGTTTGTGGAAAATAACAAAGCGGGCAAACTCAGTCTTTCCAGGTGGAGAGAATGTCAAGAGTACATTTTAACGCATTTAAACTAGACGTCTGTGAGTAGTCACGGAATATGAAACAAGATGCTTTATTTGGTACCCATTCTAATTTGCTCATGAATTATGCTTGATGAGATCACCAAATGAGTTTGGCAACTATATTAATATGAACATACAGTTATACAAGACTTGTATTTAAATGAAATGTGCACAACGTGCAACACTGTTAGGGCGAACAAGCAATCGCCGTTTTTTTTCGGTTGTTTCTTACAACCGAAAACCCGTAATAAAAAGTAATATTGTTATGGAAAGTGCTCATACGGTAAAATGGGTCAATGTTGCATTCGAAACTAACGGTGTCGCAAGATGTAGTTCTTATGGTACAGAATTAATGTCACTGAGTGCATGTACTATTGTTTGTCATACAAGTTCTTAGCCAAGAGCAGTAGTAAATGCCATTGAGAGGTGAACACTGATGCACAGACAAGACTTTGCCCTTCGTGAAGTACCCCTCACTGTTCTTTGTAGTGGAAAACAAGGAGAGTCATTCGAGTTCATTGGCTGTGAAACAGTGGAGAAACTGCCTCCCTATTCCTGAACTGTGTCTTTAAACACTGGTGTGCAACATTGTCTAGAGCCGAGAAGCACATGTCACACAGGTTGGAAACATCAAATATTCTGGAAGTGATGACTTGCAGGGGTATGTGTAAAATCCCTCCTGGTTAAGAATGTCCTCCCAATAAAGCAAGGCTGGCCACATTTCATGGAGGCAATGCTTTCCACTTCGAGAATACTGCCGTCGTTGAGAAGAAAGCAACTGTCCCTAACATCATTGCGAATAACAAATTCGTCGGGGACTACAAGCTTTCTGAACTCAGGCCCCTTAGAACCAGGGAGTAGTGGGCCATGTTCATGCTGCAGAGAGAATCTCAGCTTTTAGACGGTGGTTCTGGAATTGTACCTGCGCTTTTCTCTTCACATATTCGTTTGTAGACCTGCTGAAGTGGCATTCTGGCTTTCTTTGCTGCTTCTTGAGTTGCTGCATGAAGTTTTGAAAAAAAAAATGCGCTCCATTTGTTAACCGGCCCATGGATGCGAACATCTGCAGCCAGATGTATCAGTGCATAAACATTAAGATAAACCCTGTCTCGCCCCTATAATGCCATGAATGTCTTGACTAAATGACGCAGAAGCTGTTCAGCATCTTCGAGCAGGTTCTCGCATAGTCTGGGTGACGACAGTATCGTTACGGCAGCATGAAGCAACATGGAATTCTTGCACACAGGTTCATATAAGCTTGATGGATAAGGTACTGGTCCAGTGTAGAGCAGGATTGATCGAAACTCGGTGGCCTTCCACCGGTCCACTTCTTCAAGACCCAGACGCCTTCTGCTGAATTCAATGCATATGAATTCCCCCAAGTTGCAGTGGTACTCAGGACAAGTTTCCTTTAGCATGGGAGCCTAACCTGCACGTTCTTGGCCCCTTAAGCCAGAGCAGTATCAATTTCTTTATTACACCAAGAAGCACAACAAGCATGTAGTCCAATGGCACTTGTCTGATAAGGTCAATAGGGAGTGTTTCTAGCAGTGTTCTGCCCGTGTGATGCTCCTCTTGTTTCCTTGCGCGGAAACTTTCGTGGGTCCTTAGTTCCGCAAACATCTGGGGGAAACACATCCTCCGATTTGCTACTTCAGCGTCGATGGTACACTTGATACAGCTGTAATAGCCATTGTGGTGCACGATGGACAGTATATAGGCCTTGGCAGGAGCGTCACAAATTAGAGCTGCAAGTCTGACTTCAACTTGACTTCTCTTGAAGAGCCAACCAAGCTCCAGGAGATCATTTATATCATTCAGAAACGCTTGCAGAAAGGTGTTTGCATTCTGTGGCTTCGACTTTCCATAAAATATGACAATAGCAAATGGCCGTTAACTTCCACAATTGAAAAATCGGCGAAGAATAGCCCAGAACTGGTCTTGTGCACTTTTAGCAAAAGATAGGCCATCAATGGTGACCTGAAGCGTAAGACATTGTGGAAACGAGGCTACTTCCTGAAGGCTGTCTTGCAGGCCTGCAGCACACCTAAAGGGGCAGTACTCGCCACCTTCGATTTCCGATATACCCGCGCACTTGCGTGGAGTTTGTAGCAGAGCCTTTTCTGACGTTGGAAGGGACACGAAACAGTCATGACTTCTCGCGAGGGTGAGGAGCTCGGAAAGAGCTTGATGGCGAATTCTATTGTTCACACCACATTCTCTCAGACCTCGTCGAAAATGTTCAACAGTGACTCCGTCGACGCGGAGAGGCGAGGTTGCCTGTGAACTCCCTGCTGTCACGCGGGAGTCATCCAAATCTCGAACTGGTTAAGGAGACAAAGAAGGAGAGTCGACGCTGAACCTATTTGGACTTGCCGTAGCGTCACAGGACCCTTCGACAGTTCTTGATAGTTCCTCTTCGGAATCGCGTTTCTCAGACAAATCACTTTCTGTATTTTCGGCATAGTCACGTTCTCCAACGGTGGAACTCGAAGGGGTGCCGACGTCACTGCGGTAACCTTCAGAAACAGACGAACCTACCCCCGAGAGACTTTTTGTCGCACTGCTATGCAAGCGCCATCAAAATGTCCGAGATTTTGTGTGTTTTGGCATGTCTACTAAATATTGAATAGTATTACCATGACCGCTACACCCCTAAAGAGGAGATACACGATGAGGCGTCACACCCGGTTGTCAAAACCTACCGCTTCGTTCACCCCAATATTTTTTTTCCCGTAAAAGTACAGGGTGGCTCCAAAAACAATTTACAGTTTTCTTTGTTTTTTTTTTACCGCTAAAATAAACTAGGCATCGCCGAAAACCCATTTTCCGCCCGAATGAAAGGCTAGAGGTCCGAACCAGATGCCAAAGTTTCAGAACGAACCAATATTTTATTCGAAAGTTTGCGGGTTTCCTTACGGAGGTCCCTCTTCTAATAATTGCCGCCCGATCGGTATGCGCTCTGCTCATCACCCAGGGAGTGACATAACAACGAGGAGACAGCGAATGGGTTTACTGTACCTCCCGGTTGCTTGTCGTCGAGAGCCGGTAGTCCGGGCCCGCCGACCCTTGTTGTCGCCCGTCGTTCAGAGCTCACAGTCGGAGTCCGAGTCCAGGCCTGCGGATCGCCTTTCCCACGCCAGCGCTGCGTAGGCTGGCTGTCCCGGGCCATCACTGCCCGAGTCTCGCTGCGGAACCACCCCGGGATCGTCGTGTCCTAGATCAGATGGCCAGGGCTCGTCGTTTCCACCGCTCTTGCTCCAGACCTCGCTGGTGGACCGCTCCGGGGTTCGCCATGGGCCAGGCCAGGCAGCCCGGCCCCGTCGTTCCTGCCCAGCTTCAGCCTCGCTCAGCACCGACTGTCTCGCGCCAGCTCGTGTCTTCTCCGCCGATCGCCTGTCACGTGCCCTCTGCCTTGTCTTTCACCCTCGGCTCCCACAAGTTTTACGTGATTTTCTGGAAATGTCAAAGTAAAAATGGTGCCCAACGCAGCTCTCGAATGCATGGTGCTCTAAGGCACCAGAAACCGAAAACGGGCGAAAATTGGACCCATTTTTTTAATTGAAATTTTCGAAAAAAAATCATTTATTACTTTTGAATTCAAATATCGGTTTGTGTCGAAACTTTGTAATCTGGTTCGGACCTATAGCGCTACTTTTCGGCGGAGAATGAGCGTTCTGCCATGCGTAGTTTATTTTTGCGGTGAAAAAAAAAACTAATTTTTTTAATACCCTGTAGAAACGCAAGTAGCCGCGCATAAGTTAACCTTCAACTCAAACCCATTTGGAGATATATTACTGATTACAATTAACACTAGAAGTAAAGTTATGCTATTTACTCTTGTTACTAAAAAACAAAAGGAAGCTTGTGCTCACCTCTGAATGTCGTTGCGGATCTTAGGAGCGATGAAGGCAAAGAACCGAGGTGGCCGAACCGGCTGAACTCCCCCAACAACGCAGCCAACGCAGCTCTGATACGCAGTTTCGTAGTCGAATAAAAATATTCTTGAAGCAAACACATTAAAAGTAAAACCTTCTATTTTTATCAACTACGTAATATTTTGCTATACTTTTTATTGTCGTGTGTTGTTATCTATTTTGTTGATTGTCATAGGTTTGTTGTTATTCCTTTGGCTGAATCCGAGTAGGAAAATATCCAGGAGGCTTTGCACCAGGGATGTACTCAGAACTCTAATCGAAATATGCCTTCTGTGGGATCTCCCAGAGGCTTTCCTTGCGGGTTGTTCTGGGGATCACAGTCTCAGGTATGTCCTCAGAACTTCATTCTCCCGAACGAGAAATTAGGATGTTCTGGGGATTTGTTCAGGACTTTGTGTTCTGCCTGGCGCAGGTTCTTGGCTTCACTTGCTGGGCGCTTCCGAGAGGGTGTCACAACTCTCGGTTGCTATCACCTGCTTCTTGATCTCGAGGATGGTCCGCACACGAACGTTAAGCCGTTTGCTGACTTCGATGCAGCACTCCTCCACAGTGAGGCCGGGCTGGCGGGGCTTGGTGGGCGGCGCGTGTCGCACCTGAACGTACGCGTTCATTATCAGCTGCCGTGCAACTCGGTTGAGGACATCGCCGCTGTCATGCTTCCTGTAGAGGCGTCTTGGCGTAGACGGCGAGGCTGCACCAGACTCTCTTGACGAAGAAGAATCGGAGTAATCGCATTCCGCTGTTTCCACGTTGGGATTTATAACGGAAAACGAAGGACATAATCGGACTTGTCAGAACTAGAATCGTAAGGGTTTACAAATCCCGAAGCGCAAAAATTTCAAAACCCGAAACGCAGAGGTTTTTAGCTTTCTCCGCTTTCCATGTTAAAGAAACGCAGCGAATGCAAGGAACGTACCTAATTAGTGTAGGAAGGTTACCAAGCTAAAATCAACAACCATATACACATACTTAAAAAAATTACAATTTATACTTATTTGCAAACCAATGGACACTTTCTCTTCGCCTCTTATACTTCTCCAGCCAAGTCTGTAATAGACAGGGACTTTTACAGCGGAGCTGTTAAGGGCTAGTTTCCCCAGGATTGTGTCCCCCGCCAAAAAAAAAAAAATGAAGACACCGAACTCTGGACACCTACCGCCATCTATGAGCGACGGCGGCAAGCCACGTGTCTGGTTGCCGCCGTCACTCATAGATGGCGGCGGCCTTTCCACTCTGGCTTGCCGACTTACGGCCGGCCATTACTTTCCATTGTACAGCTCCGCTGGTCTTCCTTCTTCACCAGAGTGGAAAGGCTGAAAGTTTTTTATCTCTTCAGTAACGAACAATTTTCGTTGCCACTAAAGCCTTCGTTTTACTTCAACCTTCCGGAGCGAGTAATATAGGAGCCTTAAATTACATAATTTGCCTCGGCTAGGTGGCGCAAACTGCCGCCCGCTACAAGTTCTGTCTGCAGCCAATATCTATCAGTAACAGGATACCTTGCTGGGCTGGTTGGTTGAACGACATAATGAGAAACAGCGCAAAAAGGACAAAACACAAAGTAGAAGGAGGACACAGGACAGGACTGACAGGACAGGACTGACAGGATAGGACTGACAGGACAGGACTGACAGGACAGGACAGGACAGGACTGAAGCAGAAGGGGCGTTTTCAGCGAACTATCTTCTCGACTGCGGAGGCGTTTGAAGCGGGCGCATCACGCCTGTGGGGAGGAGCTTCTACTACCTTTTTGACTTGTAACCGACTATAGCTTCAACTCGACGAGCTTTGGTATGAATGAAACGGTGATAGACGCCGTTTCGACAGCCAGTCTTCGCTCATCGCTCTGGACAGCGGCAGAGCGGCCGAGCTTCCGTGCTTTGCAGCACGGACGAATCATGCGACTCGGCGACGTGTTAAAACGATGGTTTTCTTTTCTGCGTTAGTTTAACGCTTCCCATCCGCAATAAAGCGATGTCACCAGCCAGTTTTCTTACTCCGCCGCTGCCGGCAAAACAAAAATTGGGTTGTGTGTATGTTTATACAGCCTAGAACTTGGTCTGCCTCAAGGGGCGACGAGTCTCCCAGCTCTAGATGAGAAATTTAGCCAGTGCAGTACAACCACTAGGCTGGGGGCTTTAACGTGCATCACGCTGTAGTGATAGACGACCGCACGCCGGTACGATGCTCATCCAGATGTAAACGTGCAGGAGTGGAGATTGAACCCAGGGTCCTGGGTTCTGAAGCGCGATAATGCATCGTGGGAGCTGTAGTCGTTCGGCACGCGCGGCAACCCCGCTGCATGTGTGCACGAGCAGAGCACGAAACGGCTGGCCCACGTGCAAAAATACAACAAGTCCCACGATCCATTTGCAACGTGAGCGATCGAAAGCGTCGCAGTGGTCGGCCTGCCACGATTGGCCCAATGCTGACTATAACGTCAGCAACGGATTTTTTATAGACGCAAATAAGAGTAATGCGAGAGTTTCAATTTTGAGAGTGTTGGCACTGTTGCTTTGAAAGCGCAATGATTTCAAGCTTCCACCATGCCCATTACAAACACCATGGAACTTGTTGTTCGCGAGGTAATGACGTCATGAGATGGAACCATAGGAGGGCGCCAAATAAAACATCTTGCCGCCAATAGAGGCTCCGGTGGCATAACTAAACTTGCTGGTGAGGTCACATAGTTCTATTGCAAATATAAAAGCTTTAAAAATACTAATTACAAAAACAAAACCTATTGTTTTGAACGCATGAAACGCACATTGCGCGAGTTCCTTAGTGATTCTGCGCTGTTGGTTCATCGCATTGAACGAAATCGACGACTCAGCGTGCGTTCGAAACTGCCCAGCATCCCAAACTCGGTGTTTTTGTAAAGTTCGGTCATACTTTACTTCAAATGTTTGTGCAGGTTCGTGCAAAGCATGGTAGAGAACAGAAATCAAAATGGTTTAAATCGTGATTTTACGCATAATTTATATCACGATTTGAAGTACTACAGTTTCACTGTAATAATTTGGACCATACTTTTTCTACACATAAAATACAATAATATATATTTTCATTCACCGTTTGTTCTTGACTAAATGCTTTTCGTGCGCATTTATTGTGCATATAATAAAATAATAACCAAATAATGAACACATATGTATATAGTTCTGAACCCGAGCAAGATGCGCTATTCTTCCGAGCAAATCGGAAAGGCGACATTTGTTTCTACCTTACACTTCACTCGCTCAGTTCTGTGGTATCCTATGCAAGCAAATTGAAATGCGAGGGAAGGAAACGAATACAAGACGTACGCGTGCACACAACAACACACAGACCGGCATAGCGAGAAAGAGGGACGAGTAAGTAAAGAATGAAACAGATAGGCAGCCACAGAAAGACAGACTCAGGTATAAATCTAAGGTTCATCTTGCGTTGGCCTGTATAATGGTAGTGTCTTATACGAACTTGCTGCGTCACTTTTGAGCCATTGTTTTGGGCTACAAACAGACTGTGCGCGAGTTCAAGTGCAGAAATATTTATTTTAAAGTTAAGTGATTGAAAACATAACGCTAATTTATATCAGAAAAACCTCCTTTAAATATGGGAAATTGTGTACAAGTTCTTTTTTATTCGTGGTATTTACCACCCTCCTTTGAAGCACGGGCGTGAGAGCACGACTTCAGAAAGTGCTTCCCTAGAGCGACAAGCCCTGCCCTCAGCCGATCCACGTAACGTTCCCGTATTCTTGTTAACACTCCATACAACTTTGTGATATGAAATACAAAAAATAATGTAGGGGAAATTACCACGGGTGAGCAAATTTACGCGTGCACGAAGTTGCTTATATCTGAAATGGAGAACACTTCACGCCCTCTACACGACGTTTTTCCGCTGAAAATATCTCCCAAGTTAAGGAATCGACCCCGAGATATCTTCATGACAGGCTAAGTGCTCTATCAACTGAGCGAACCAAGAGGTAACTGCGAGTAAAGCAAACTAATAATAACAGTTTATACCAGTCTTGAAAGGGAACTGCCACAAGGGTAAGGTCAGACATTTAATGATTAGGGTTATAAAATCGGCGAACCAGCGCACGCCGTATGGCACGTCGCACTCAACATCGCGAGCGGATTGGCCGATTCTATAAAGGAGCTTAGTGAAAAGGATCTTTAGAACGCCGTCTGACACGGGTATTAGTGCTCTATCAACTGAGCTAACCAGGAGCTAACCGCAAGTAAAGCAAACTAATAATAACAGTTTATACCAGTCTTCAAAGGTAACTGCCACAGGGGTAAGGTTAGACATTTAATGATTAGGGGCGTTCATAAAGTTCGTACTATCGGCACACAAAATGAAAAAAAAAAAAAAACGGAACAAAACAGGCATCAGCATGAGCGCGCGCCCTCTAGTTTCCGCACAGTATAAACATGCTCTAGTAGCTCTGAAAGCCGCTAGGGAGTCGAAACAAAAATGGCACCGCCCATCGGTGCCAAGCACATGCAGTGATCCGTTTTCTTCATTTGAAAGGAAGCAATGCCAAAGAGGTTCATTCCGAGCTGGTGGCGGTGTTCGGAGAAACGCCCCAGTTTATGACATTTCGGTTAAATAACGCAGACGCTTCCAGTGTGGCCAAATAAAAGAAAAGCATTTCAAGGATGGCAACCAAGTGATTGCTGAAGTGGAGCGATTCCTGAACACTCAAAACGAGGAGTTCTATAACAATGACCTCCGGCATATGGTGCATCGCTGAAAAAAGTGGGTAACGTGCGGTGGCGAACATGTAAAGAAAGTCTCAACTCCTACTCGAGTTTGATTGCTGAGTCTCTATTCCTTCGTGACAATAACACGAACTTTATGAACGCCGTCGTAGGTAATCAGCGAACATCTGGGGATCCCTAGAACTAACTGGGGTTCCATAGGCCAGCGCTTTGCCTCGTTGTCTCCGAGGCAGCTATGAAACTAAGTAAAGTTTCATAATTGCGATATAAATCCGGTTCACACCGAACCGCGTTCGTCACGTGATGTGACGAAAGTTTAAACGACCCCACACACATATGCGTTTGAGAGCGTTTGAGTGCGTCTGACTGCGTTGCGTTACGAAACAAAGGCTTCTTATTGTCACAAATGACAAATGATCAGGCCGCAAATAACTGAAAGAACTGAACGCTTAATGGGGCGAACTTCTGCCCAAAACAAAAGAGAAGAAGGTTAGCGTCGCGGCCGTCGATGTCGGCGAAACAGCAGGATAGAGCGCTGGGGCGAAACTGACCTCGGCTTGCCACGCGGAGCCCCTTATGTAGAAGCGTGGGCATCTGAAACAATCGGCGTAGACGTTTTGGCGTGTAGAACATATTAATCTCGAATAAGCAACAGGGTTTTCAAATTTGCCAGAACGCGACATTACAGAAAGCACAAAAAGGTGTATCCGCAGCCTAGGCATCGAGCCTCGGCTTTTCGCGTGGGCGGCGAAACACGCGATAACCGTTAGGCCACGGGCGGTTTTTTTTTTTTCTCTTTATTGCTTGATTTGACAGCGAGAAGGCAACAACATACACTCAAAATAAGAGGTTAAAAACCATCAGCTCACCTGGCTGACGCAAAAATGTTAAAATTCTTTGAAGTTAGCAAGCCCCTCAAGAAGTGGCAACCATTCAGGCCAAGGTTGCTGGGCCTTATACAATTCCTTCATAAAGCGCATTTGCTCTGCGAAATACTTGTGCACAGGACGCAGATCGACGTCCACGTGGCGCACGGCCATGCGACACCGCCACAGACTGTGAAGGCCCAGCAGCATGACCATGTCTAGAGGTACACCGTCGTCTCCTTTAACAGGTAAAAACGAATTCCATTTGGCGTAAGAGGCAGGTGCTTTTTGAGCGTTCTTTAGAGGCCGTCCCAGAAAAACACTGCATCCCAGCAGTCTAGAAAAACATGCTCAATTGTTTCTTGCTTTTTGCATAATATGCAGTTATCGGTCCACGCAATAGGCATTCCCTTCTCGGCTAGCCATGCTTTGACAGGTAAGGTTTGGCTGTGCAACTTGAAAAAAACAAAAAAAAAACGTTTTCGTTTAGGCGGGAATGACCAAAATTCTTTTGACACGTTTTAACACGTCCTTCCCTGGGACTTCACTGAAAAACATACGATACAAAGGAGTGGGAAAAATTAAATCGATATTATCTTTTGTCAACCGTTTCCGCGAGACACCGCACAAGTATTCCGAAGAAAAGTGCGTTGTTAAAAACTGATAAGCACCAACGACTTCTTTTAGATAACCGCGTACAGAACCACTGACATCTACGCCAGACGACACAATGAACTCAGGAAGAGCGCTGCGCAGCCTCGCTTGGATGACCGTGCATAAAAAAAAAGGATCTTTCTGGTCTCGAAGAAAAAAAAAATCTATTAACCAGCTGTCTTACAAACAAAAAAATGGGAAAGTCCCAGACCGCCAACACTGGCCCTTCGGAAAAGATTTGTTCAGCTCGTCCTCTACCATACCGAGCTCCAAATGAAAACAGCAAATACACGATGAATGCGGTGAACAATGCAATACCTGCAACACATACTAAATCTTCGCAGCAAGAAATATGTTACACACAGATGCACGCGCGAAAATTGATAAACCATTGCCTCCCCACTTGTTCGCCTTCGCGCGCAAAGCCTCAGTCTCATCGCGCCAGTATTCGTCAGTGTTGCGATAGTGATTCAATAAGAAGTATTCACTGGACGCCATATCCGTGGGTGCTGTCTAGAGCGCATGCTCATAACGAGCCCACATTAATTGGTAGCTAAGACCGGCAATCTTAATGGTGCGGAATGCACGTTGCAAAAGAACCGTGAAAGCTAGCCATCAGCACGCGCTCAGCAGTCACGCACACAACTATGGCCGCCAGTGAATACTTCCTATGGTACACCAAGATACCGAGACGGCGAATACGCCCACGTAATGCGTTCGTACACAGTCGGCGTGGAAGGTCAATCGCCGTGACAAAGACCCACACACTTTTCAAAGTTAACAGAACTGCACGTATGGTCGCAAAACATAATTTCTGTCAAATCTACGGCTTTCTTTGTGCACTGTCTTTGTCGATACAAAACATTGTCACGTCATCCGCATATGACAAGATGCGGACCTCAACAGCTTGTAACTTAAAACCTCAAATGTAACTACTATGAATAACGCTTAAACAAAATGGTTCGAGAAAAATACAAAAAAGCAATGGCGAAATCGGACAGCCTTGTCTCACGGAAGAAAAGAGACGAACGCGCTCCGTCACACATTTGTTCACCACAAGACGGGTGGCGCAATTTTTGTATGCCATACGTATACCATCACACAAAACTGCCCTCACATTTACATGATCTAAAATAGCAAAAAGGACTTGATGGGACACCCGGTCGAAGGCCTTTTCCAGGTCGACTTGTAACATTGCCACTCTTCTTTTCATAGTGTCGCAACCAGGGTGTCGAACCGGTCATTATTTCGGTTCGGTTCGAGTTGGGTTCAGTAGCAGTGCATTTTGTTCCGGTTCGGTTCCGGTGTAGGGTAGCGCACATAATATCACTTCGGTTACCGGTTTTAATAAGCGCGAACCGGTTCGAACCGGTTCCTAACTTGACCTTTAAATATTGTCCGAGCACTTCCGGCAGCCTTTTCTAAGCAGGAGATACTTGCAAAAGACCCATCCCAAAACGGCTACCCCCTTCAGGCAGCAGGCACCATTAATGTGGCAAGGCTATTACGTGTGTAATACTGTTCTTAAATGAACTATATATAAGCGATCGGCTTTTCATTTTCATGGTATTTTGCACACGCAGCTGTGCAGTATTTCAAACTCTGCCAGAGGAGAGACTGTCCAAAAGAAAGCTTCTGGCCGGTGCCATCTCTAGTGTTCGGGTGTATAGAGCGTGCTCTGCTCGCTTTCCGAAGCGACGAACGTGCACGTGCATTGTTGTGAAGATCGCACGCTGGGCTGTGATTTGTAAACAGTAAAAAGGTCTCCTTCGTCTCACCCTAGCATGGACTATACTCTGTTTCACCTTATGATGTATACGCAGGAAAGGCTACAAGCGCGAGCTCCTTGCTCTAAAGCACATCTCGGCGGCACAGGCTCTCGTGACTTAAGAGCAGCTGCCAACGCTATGAGCTCGCGCTTCTAGCCTTCGCTGCGGTACAACATAAGGTGAAACGAAGTATAGAGTGCCTCAATGTCCTTCTGTTTAGGGTGATGCCATCGTTTGTAGTACCCGATGCCGACAGCACGCGCTCACAGGGAAAATACAAAGAAATCGCAGGGAACAAAATGTCGCCGTAGCACAGTCAGCGCCACGAGCGCGTGCAGGGACACGCCCTTTCACGCGCTTCCGAACAAAAAACATATATAAGCGTTCGAAACAAAATGGCCAGATGTCATCACCCCAAGCAAAGCGCACATGAAGGCACCCTAGCATGGACTAACCGCGAAGGCTGTGTGCTAGCGCGAGCGGCCAGACTTGACTGCTTTGACTAGAGCACTTGCTGCACGAGCGCTCGTGCAGCCACCGCGGCTTCATTCAAAGCGACTAGCTCGCGCTTTTAGCACGCGCGGCTAACAATAGTCCATAAGGTGAGACGAAGTATAGCTAAATTGCTTGCCCTCTTTATGGTTTTGTTTGTTTTTCTCTGCACACACGTATTTTATACTCTGTTTCATACTTAGTGTGCAATGCTTCAAAGCTACTGGCGCGAGCATTGGGCTTGACCTCGTTGATCATTTGCACGCGTTATCGCGCAAACAAAACCATAGAGGAAGCCACGCGCTCGCGCCAGTAGCTTTGACAGTGTTGCACACTAAGTATGAAACAGAGAGTAGACATGCTCCTTGTTTTCGGTGCTGTCGCAGCTATGCCCCAGAATGGTTGACAGGAGAACGAGTGGAAACAACTGTGCCGTAAAACACAGACACAGGTACGTCGAGTGCGCAGTTGGGGTAGTTTATCAAAACCCGTTAAGCTACGGTCGTGTATACATCGGTCAGACTGGTCGATGTATCAGTGATTGGGCACGCGAGCACGCACGTATAATGCAATGTGACTACATCTTTACCTCACTTCGGGTGCCGGCGGAAAAACGCAGTTCCAAAGATCTCATGGCGATGCATGGTCTTGTCACTCTGACTTTTTATTGCAAATAATCCTCTATGTAACTGACCCGGTCTGGGTAACTCAGACCGGGTCAGGCTTGACCCGGTCTGACCGACCAGGTTTGACCCGGTCAGGTTTGACCCGGTCTGACAAACTTACAACCGGGTTGGTAGGTTTACCATTTTGTCTTAGCCCGAGACTGAGGCAGGAAAAAAGGAAAGTTTCAAAGTGGAAGAAAAAGGAACAGCCGCCATCGCTACCGCGCCGCCAGGGTCAACCCAAGAAACAAGGCTAAGACAAAATGGTTAACATCCACCAGCTCGCCTACGCACTCACTGCATTATCATTGGTAGGTTTGTCAGACTAGCAAGGTCAGCATGGCACCGACCTTGCTAGTCTGACAAACCTACAAAAAAATATACAAAGAAACATTTTCGTCTTCCCCCTTCCTCCCCCCGGGCTCCTTCCAAGGCGCGGCGCGTCGGCGAACAATCGCCGAGTAACGTTGCCTCTGACGACCCACGTTTTTCTTTTTTTGTAAGATAACACTACGAACACATTGAAAAAAAATCATTGTTTTTCATTGAAATGGATTACAGGCGACCCTACAATCCATACTGCCGATGCAGCGCGGTCTCACCTTCCTTCAGCGTGTCGCTGCCACTGATCTGTAGTGATCAGCGGTCGCTGCACTCAAGCGGAAAGTCACGTGGTGCGCTCTCGGCGCTCGATCGGCTAAATGGTTCATCGACTGCAACTGCGGTCCATCTTGTGGTCAAACATTCGCGGACGCGTAAGCCTCCGTGCCTAGAGAGCCGCAATCCGCTCCGACACTTGGACATAATGTAGCCAAGCGGCCAAGCGGTGCTTTGAAATCGCCGTCATCGCTACCGCGCCGCCGGGGTCAATCCAGGAAACAAAGTAAAGGTGACGCTCTCCAGATACCTCAGTAGAGGCTGGAACTGAGCGAGATCGCTGACCACGCGGTCTTTTTTTGTCTCTGCTTTTGATGATGATAACAACAGCGCCGTCCTGTCGTGTTTGTTCCTTTTCTCTTGTCCAAGTTTTTTTGCCGCTGTTTCTCCCTAAGATTTGATGATGATGCATTTTTTTATTACGTATGCAATAAAAACGAAATGTAAAAATATCTGACAGTATGTACGATTAGTCTTGGCAATATTGCCGCGGGCGCAGCTGACCAAGCAGGCAGCGCGCCTGTGGCGTAATGGTTTCGCGCTTGTCTCCCACGCGAAAAGCCAGGGTTCGATTCCTGGGAGCGGCGCATCTTTTGTTTATTCCTGCAACTAGTATTTTGGCAAATTCGAGAATCATGTTGCTTGTTCGAGGTCCGAATGTTCTAGGCGTCGAACTTTCTACGCCGATTATTCCAGAAGCGCACGCATGTATGTACAGGGTGTCACAAAAGAATATTTACACTGTCTTTTTTACCGCAAAAATAAACTAGGCATCGCCGAACGCTCATTCTCCGCCCAAAGGTAGAGCTAGAGGTCACAACCAGATGCCAAAGTTTCAGCCCGATCCAAAAACTTAATCAAAAGTTATAAGTGATTTTCTGAAAATTTCAATGGGAAAATGGAGCCTTTTTTTGCCCGTTTTCGGTTTCTGGTGCCATAGAGCCCCATGTGTTTGAAAACTCCGTCGGCCGCCATTTTCCCATTGAAATTTTCAGAAAATCACTTATAACTTTTGATGAAGTTATCGGATCGGGCTGAAACTTTGGCATCTGGTTGTGACCTCTAGCTCTACGTTTGTGCGGAGAATGAGCGTTCGGCGATGCCTAGTTTATTTTTGCGGTAAAAAAGACCGTGTAAATTTTCTTTTGTGACACCCTGTACATAAGGGGCTCCGCGTGCCGAGCCGCAGTCAGTTTTCGCCTCAGCGTTCGACTCTGCTGTAACGCCGACTTCGACGCTCTGCTTTCTTCTGTTCTCTTTTATTTTTTTTGTACAAGTTCGCCCCATTAAACGTTTAGTTTCCTCAGTTATTTTCGCCTCATCAATTGTCATTCGTGACATTTTGGTGGAGGTGCGGGGTACTGCATGCCCGTGCAGCGTTCCCCTCCAAGAACCCACAGTGCAAGTCCGATTCCAAGCCCGGTGAGAAGACCCCACTCCGCGGAACCCGAAACTCGCACTAGCCGACGCATCAGGGGGATCCTGAATACGGTTTGCTGCTGGACAAGCCCAGGCCGAAGAAGACGACGATGGCCAACCAGTCTCAGACCCCGGCCGCTCCTGCCGTCAGCTACCTGCCCGTCACACCCCGGACTCAGACGCCTTTCCACGGGGACGCCCACGAGGACATCGAGGACTGGCTGCAACACTATGAACGTGTGGCCCGTCATAACGGGTGGACACCTGAGCAGTGCTTGCAGAACATCTACAGGGTGAAACAAGGAGACGGCAGGCTCTTTAAATCGACCGGAATATTCGGTTTCTTAACCTATCGCGCTACGACTTTGTGCAGCGTTGCCCACAGATGGTGCATTTTTTTTGTAAAATTTGCAAAGAGCGAACTTACCTGAGAAAAAAGTAAAGAAAGAAAAAGGCTTAGCTCCTATGGAAACGCAGCGACGCCACCGGTCTTCAAAGAGCACGGCGCCGTTTCGCACGGGACACAAGAGATGGCGCAACGAACGCCGCCAACGAACGAGCATACGGCGCCGAGAGCCAGCGTCTTTAGCAGACAATCTTTTCGACTCAAAAGCGGCGCGCGTTCCGCAGGCGGCGACAGTCGCAGAAACAAAAACAGGCGCGATAACAACAAGCAACTGCAGTTCCTTGTCTGCTAAATACGCCGGCTCTCGGCGTTGTCTGCTCGTTTGTTGGCGGCAGTTGGGGTCGTGACCGCTTGCGCCATCTCTTGTGTCCCGTGCAAAACGGCGCCGTGCTCTTCGAAGACCTGTGGCGTCGCTGCGTTTCCATTGGAGCTAACCCTTTTTCTTTCTTTACTTTTTCCTCAGGTAAGTTCGTTCTTTGCAAATTTTACAAAAAAATGCACCATCTGTGGGCAACGCTGCACAAAGTCGTAGCGCGATAGGTTAAGAAACCGAATTTTCGGGTCGATTTAAAGAGCCATCCGTCTCCTTGTTTCACCCTGTACTTCTCGCTGGAAGGTACTGCGAGGTACTGGCTGGAGAACCACGAGGCTTCTTTAACTTAGTGGGAGGTGTGCAAGCAAGAACTAAAGAAGACGTTTACCAGCCAGCACTGACGCGAGAGGGCCGAACACACCCTTGGAGCAAGGACCCAAGGCCCGAATGAAAGCATCACCAGCTTCGTCGAGGATGTTCTTCGCCTGAGCGCCCGCGCCGATCCTCAGGCTACAGAGGAGAAGAAGCTGCGACACCTGATGAGGGGTGTGAAAAGCGAGATATTCGGCGGTCTCATTCGCAATCCCCCGACCACTGTCGACGGGTTCGTCACAGAGGCGACGAATATGGAACGTACCCTACTAGCACGCGCCAGACACTACGAGCGACACCCTGGCGTGACTACTCTGGCGACATCCGCATCCGACCTTGGTACCGACCTCCCAGGCATCCGTGACATCATCCGTGAAGTCGTCCGGGAAGAAATCCGCAAGATGCTCCCCACTGCGGATCACCCGTCCTCACTGTCGCTCGCCGAGGTCGTCCGAGAGGAAGTTCACTGGGCCTTCCAACCGGAGGTTCCGATCAACACGACGACACCAAAGGAACCGACTTTGAGCTACGCCGCCATGGCCCGACGACCGCCGCAAGCTAACCGCCAGGCCACGGCGCCACCCCGACGAGACCCTCCGATGCCGCAGTCCCGACGCCAGGAAGATCGGGCGCACGCCCACCCAGTACAAGCAGCGCCACGAAAGACCGACGTGTGGAGGACGGCCGATCGACGACCGTTGCGCTATCACTGCGGTGAAGCCGGCCACATTTACCGTCAATGCCCCTACAGACAACCGGGGCTGCGCGGGGTCCACCCGAACGACCCGCGCCCAAGGTACGACGAACGCCCTCGCGACATCGAGGAGTACCTCCGACGCTCGCCCTCCCCAGTGTCGTCTCTCCGCCGTGAAGCCCGCTCCCCATCGCCACGACGTTCAGCGTCCCCAGCGCCACGACCCCGCCGAGAGAGCCTGTCTCCCCTGCGTCGCCGGGAAAACTAAGTGCGGCAACGCCTGGAGGTGGCGTTGCCGAAAACGACGGAAGAAAACAGCCTCCAAGAACGCCGGAGCGCTCCCACTCTCCTGACGCCCCGCATCGCACCGACGCCCCTGCAACGGTGTCCAACAACCTAAACGTTGTTATCGACGGCCTCGACGCATCGGCACTCGTGGACACCGGAGCAGACTACTCAGTCTTGAGTAGGAGGCCCTCTCGCCGCCTGCGAAAAGTGACAACGCCGTGGGATGGACCTCAAATACAAACCGCCGGAGACATCTCATCACACCAGTCGGGAGATGCACCGCTCGCGTCATGATCCACGGTGAGACGTGCCTTGTGAAGTTCGTCGTTCTGCAAGACTGTTCGAGGGACGTCATTCTCGGAATGGACTTCTTGTGTGAATACGGCGCCGTCATCGACCTTGCGGAGAACAAGCTGACGCTTCGGAAGCCTGTCCCATCGGCGGAAAATCCCAAAGCGACGTTAGCTGCAGTGCGAGTCCTTGCCAACCACGTAAACCTGCCGCCGCTTTCGAGTGTCTTTGTGTCCGTCGGGACTGAAGAAGCCACCTGCGGTGTAGCACTGTTGGAAGGAAGCGTCCAACTTCTCCTTGGACGAGGGATTGGCATTGCAAGAGGCGTAACCGAGCTCCAGGACGGGCGTACCGTAGCCCTTGTCACCAACTTCCGGCAAGAGTAGCAGCACTTTACCAAGGGTACAGCTGTGGGCTACGTCGAGGAAATTCAGGACTCAGCCGCAATCGCCGTGATCTCAGAAGACGCCTCTCCGACGCAGCTCAAGAAAATCCCGCCATCAGAGTTCGACATCGACCCGTCCCTCCCAGCCCACAACGACGACAACTCAGTGACCTTCTCGCCGAGTTCAGTGAGTGCTTCTCCACGTCGTCAAAGGTGCGTCAAACGCCGATTGCGAAACATCTAATTGTTACTGATGACATCCCACTTCCTGTGCATCGGCCACCGTACCGAGTTTCCGTGAAAGAAAGGGAAATCATCCAGAAGCAAGTTCAGGAAATGCTTGATGACGACATCGTCGAGCTTTCCAGCAGTCCGTGGGCTTCCCCAGTAGTCCTGGTGAAGAAGAAAGACGGAACCCTGAGGATCTGCGTGGACTATCGCCGGCTGAACGCAGTAACAAAAAAGGACGTCTATCTGCTGCCCCGCATCGACGACACCCTGGATCGGCTGCGCCACGCCCGTTACTTTTCGTCGATGGACTTGAAGAGCGGGTACTGGCAGATAGAGGTCGACGAACGAGATCGCGAGAAGACGGCCTTCGTCACGCCGGACGGACTGTATGAATTTAAAGTAATGCCGTTCGGACTGTGCACAGCGCCGGCAACCTTCCAGCGTGTTATGGACACCGTCCTTTCCGGCTTGAAATGGCAGAGCTGTCTCGTCTACCTCGACGACGTTGTCGTGTTCGCAACCGAATTCGACGAGCACCTCAGACGACTGCGAGCCGTGCTACGGGCCTTCAAGGCTGCTGGGCTGACACTCAAGCCTTCGAAGTGTCGGTTCGCCTATGGAGAGCTGCAATTCTTGGGCCACGTCGTGAGTGCTCAGGGTGTAAGCCCTGATCCTGCAAAGACGTCCGCTGTCGCCGAATTCCCGAAGCCATCGGACAAGAAGGCCGTCCGAAGAATCCTTGGGCTGTGCGCCTACTACAGACTTTTCGTGCGTGAGTTAGCACAGATTTCTTCACCGCTGACGCATCTGACGAAGGACGACGTGCGGTTCCAGTGGGGAGAAGAGCAAGAACAAGCGTTCGACGAACTCAAGCGAAGGCTGCAGTCACCCCCTATCCTCGGACATTTTGATCAGTCGGCGGAGACAGGAGTACACACGGACGCCAGCAATACCGGTCTCGGTGCGGTACTCGTTCAGCGACAAGAAGGGGCAGATCGAGTAATCGCTTACGCAAGCCGGGCGCTGTCTAAGGCAGAACAAAATTATTCAACGACCGACAAAGAATGTCTTGCTGTCGTCTGGGCGATAACCAAGTTCCGTCCGTACTTGTACGGGGTCCCGTTCCGCGTGGAAACAGACCACCACGCACTCTGCTGGCTCGCAAACCTCAAGGACCCGTCAGGACGCCTCGCTCGCTGGAGTCTGCGACTGCAAGAATTCGACGTAACCATTGTGCACAAGTCTGGCCGCAAGCATAATGACGCCGACTGTTTATCTAGAGCCCCAGTCGAATCTCCTCCTGACAGCACCGATGACGACGATGACGCTCGTTTCCTCGGAGCAGTTACAGATACCGACATGGGAGCACTTCAACGAGACGACCCGGAACTTCGCGCCATCATCGATTACCTCGAAGGTCAAGGAAGTTCCGTTCCGCGAGTCCTGGTCCGAGACTTGTCAAGCTTCATTCTGCAGCGAGGCGTGCTCTTCAAGAAGAACTTCGGAACCAGCAACCCTGCCTGGCTGCTGGTTGTGCCTGCCAGCCTGCGAGAAGAAATCTTCCAAGCATGCCACGACGACCCGACGGCTGGACATATTGGCTACAGCAGGACGCTCGCCCGGATTCGTGACAAGTACTACTGGCCGAGACTCCCGAAAACCGTCCACCTCTACACACGGTCGTGCCATGAGTGCCAACGACGTAAGAAGCCTCCGACAAAGCCAGCAGGACTCCTGCAGCCGATATCGACCCCTAGTACGCCTTTCCAACAAATTGGAATGGATTTGCTTGGGCCCTTCCCGCCATCGACGTCGGGGAACCACTGGATAATCGTTGCCACGGATTACCTAACCCGGTACGCGGAGACGAAAGCCCTTCTGTCTGGATCAGCGGTGGAAGTCGCCAAGTTTTTCGTCGAGTCTATTCTCCTTCGACATGGTGCCCCCGAAGTCTTGATAACCGACCGAGGGTCATCGTTCTTGGCCCAGCTCACGCAAGAGATCCTTCGACTCAGCCACACCAGCCATCGTCGGACCACCGCGTACCATCCGCAGACCAACGGGCTAACGGAGCGGCTCAATGAGACGATCGCCGACATGATCTCCATGTACGTCGACGTAGAGCACAAGACTTGGGATGACGTATTACCATACATTACGTTCGCCTACAACACCGCAGCTCAAGAAACAACCGGGTTTACACCATTCGAGCTGGTGCATGGAAGAAAAGTGACGGCCATGCTGGACGCGTGCGCCATG
>JABSTQ010001465.1:0-34735 GCA_013358835.2 Ixodes persulcatus | reverse complement strand
ATATCCACTTAGGCAGAGAAAAACAAACAAACAAACAGGACAGTCATATGCACGCCAAATTGACTAACCCGTTCCCACCACATCCCTGTACCATCTTAAATTCACGCCGTATAGATAAGGAAGAAGTTTTAATGTGCCGCGGTGTCATATTTTCAGCTCACACAATGTGTGATAATTGTTTAAACTACCTGTTAATAAGTCGAGGTACGCTTGAGCACTCTTATGAGTTGTGAGTGCGAAAGCATGCAGGTCGTTCTTCCACTCCCTTATTTCGTCTGTGGCGTATTTGCGTCGACGGCCGAGCGCGCGCTCTCCTCACCGCGCTGACCTTGGGCGCTTCGCATTACCGGCGCGCTGGCGGCGCGGACACGCAGCACCATGGGGTGGCGGTCGTTGAAACTGACGCTCGCGGCCAATGGGAGCCTCGTTCCTTGAAACTATGACGCGATCCAAGCCATTGGACCGAAGCAAAAATTAAATCAGATTTCGGCTTCACTCCGTTCCTTTGGGATCGGGAACTAGGTTCCGTTTGGCTAGACGTTTTCGCGTGGCTTAAAGCTGGGAGCCACCAGATCGCGGCTTCACTTGGAGAAAGGAGTTTAGGTGCCGTTTGGCGCGTTCAAATCTGATGACGTCGGCTCGCTGTATCGGATATCGTCTTTCTTCGAAAATAAGTTGCGTCTTTATAATGCACTCTTTCATTAATATCTAAGCTACTGCGTCAGTGTGATCGCCGAAAACATTTTCAAAACTGCAACGTAATATTGGCAAAAAACAAAACGAAATCTTTCGGCACATTTGCAACGTGCTTCATAGATCACCAAGTTCAAAATTGCTTTACCGTTGTCGTGATATCAGAGCCCAAAAACAGTTTAAATGCAGGATGAGCGTTCTTTTGTAAATAAAAACGCAGACAACTATAAACAACATAAGCGTATGTAAGCCGTCTCAATTGCAAATAAAGAATTATGGTTACTCTACAACAGGCACGTAGCCAGGATTTTGTTTCGGGGGGGGGGGGGGGCGCCCATGACAAAATGCTGTATGAGGGGGAGGGGGGAGAGGAGGTCCCAGCAAAGTGGAAGATTTCGGGGGGGCACCTGGGCCCCATGGGCCCCCCCCCCCCTCCTGGCTACGTGCCTGCTCTACAAGGCAAAGGCTACACCTTGATTAATACCCGGAAATCAGAGCCAACATTATTCTTCCCATTTCTATTAAACAGAAAATTACAACGTTTTTAATGTTGATACACATTCGCAAATACAGTAAACTTCACTCAATGTGCGTAATCATAAAAACTACAACTAAAAAAAAATGCAACTACAAAAAAAAAACAATATTCCTCGAATACGCAGGTTACGCTTACATTGGAGGAGCCGGCAGCGCTGCGAAAGTGGCCATCGTGGAAGACATGTATAAACTTTTCGAGGTTGTGCATTCGTTTGCACATGAAGTTGGGCACCTGTAAGTAATGAAACATCAGAATACTTGTTGACCAGAGTGCGTATTGTTACATGTTACTACATACTCAGTGAAACGAATAAACCCGTTGACAGAGCTTAGCAACACTTAGCAATATTATTCCCAGCCTATCTTTAAAGCACCGCGAAATGTATGATACATTAAATATGAGTGTATCGTTTTAAGAATATTGAGGACAACAACTGCTAGCAATCTAAAAAATTCAACCGAAATATTTAATACTTTAAATTTGTAATATATTCAGAAGGCTGCTTGCACCTATCGCTTATCTTTGGTATGCGTAGAAAAATGAAAACTTGAAATTGACAACGTAAACAAAAAGAAAACGATAATAAAATACAACGTCATTGTCAGAAATATTTGAGTAAAAAATAAACACCGCGAACAACAAACACGTGCTTTTTTGGCCATAGTCAAACGCATCCTTGACAGGATAATTTGTCCAGGATAGGTTTTTGGGGATTATAGCGCCCCCGTGGATCGCTACCGAAGTATTCCTCAAATACAGTTGTTCCACGTTTTTTTTGTTTTTTTTTGTCGGAATGTCACATTATTTTTCTTTAACAAATACAAATGATTAAAATATGTTATATCTTGTTTACGTTTTGAAGCACGCTGTCAGCAGTACGTTCAACATGAAGCTTTCGGCGAAACAAAAATTAATCTTGCGCGTTATTTGCGCGAAGACAGGTGCAAAAGAAATTATGAACAAGGAAAGTTGGAGCTTCCAGTTTTGCTGGATGTTTTCAAAGGTGTTTCTCTTTTAAGCTTAAAAAATTTGTTAAAAAAAAAGCCGCGAAAGCTACGCAAATGAAGTTTGTGCAGCTTAGTTATAAGACCATGGGACATAGACTATGGGGCTAATCGTAACGATCAGTCGGTTAATCAACTAAAATATGTTAATTAAAGTTACAATTATTAAAAATATGTTTCTAAATATAAACTTGTGGGAGCGTCATGAGAAAACCAACTAATATACTCAATATTAAAAAGACTTGGTTGCTACTCGGGCAGCAGGGGCAAGGATACCAGTGCGATAACGAGCTCGCGCGGTTTTTTCCACTCTAACATAGTCCCAGACCTGTGTCTGTTGCACGACTGTAAACGTTAGTACACTACTGCGCTTCCCGCGTGCTCAATGCATTTATTAAAAAAAAATTAATCTTTTTCACTCTAGTGAAGTAGAAAGACCAGCGGAGCTGTACAATGGAAAGTAATGGCCGGCCGCAAGTCGGCAAGCCAGAGTGGAAAGGCTGCCGCCATCTATGAGCGACGGCAGCAACGAGATACGTGGCTAGCCCCCGTCGCTCATAGGTGGCGGTAGGTGTCCAGATTTCGGTGTCTTCATTTCTTTGCGGGGTACACGATCCTGGGGAAACTAGCCCTTAACAGCTCCGCTGTAAAAATGACTGATTTAGCGGTCTTCGATGACGATCAGGAAGATTCTAATTGAAACGATATGTTGATTTCACTAAGTAAAAAGTTAATTAACGCAATTTAGTGTTTTATTAGACTTATCGTGACAATTAGCCGCCCATATTACGTCCCCCTTGCCGTATAGTTCACCTGCACAAACCGCTTTAGTGTAACTTTCCCGGCATTTTCTTTTAGACAAATATGATACGCTTAAAAAGAAACACCTTGTTGATGATTGTTTACGGAACATGCTAGCGAGTGTCGCGTGTTTCACTAACACCCCTGTCAGACCGGCATCTAAAGGACCTTTACACCAAATGATTTTTAGGATAAATGTCATATAAGCAGTGCCACATGGCAACTCAAATGGCATTTAGCGTTAAGGTCCTTTTCGTGAACCCGAATTCCCGCAACTCCTTTACGGCTGAAATTAAATTAATTGAAATTAAAGATCGTACTGATATTTAAAATCAATGTTTTTGTATGTTTATTATTGAAAAAGAGCGTGTTTCTGTACAGACCTCGCTCTACTAGTAGTTTTCTGTACACACGGACCCAGCTATCTAGTAGGCCTCGTCGTCCCGCTGCTCGACTGCTCGCATCGTCCGCTTCGGCACTTCGGTTTTTTTCCTCTCGATTTTCCTTACAACCATATAGTTATCTAGCTTTTATTTCTCTACTTTATATTTTATCAGAAGCCTTTCCTTGAGGCAATCAGCCTCTGCTCGGGCAGATTAAACATCGGCGCTGATCGACGCCAAAGAACCATTCATCGATGCCAAAGCACCTTCATGGTGAGCGCGCAGGCACATCAGGAACGCGACCCGAGACGCAGGGTCCATCGTAGCCGGATCAACATCGGGAGGAAAACCCATCGAGGGAAAAAAAACGTGGACGCGTGCGATGAAAGTCAAGCGCGAGCACGGCGCCGAACCGAACAGGGCAAAAGCGTACCAGAAGCACGGAAAGGAGCGACCCCGGGAGACGCTCAGGGTTGGCGCTAATTGTCAAAAAACCAATTTGCTTGGGCTTAAAGTGAACTTTGTTGTAATCACTCGACTAAACTCGTCATTTCGTCTTTCTTAATATTTTGTTTGCGTAAAAAAAAAAAAAACTTAAAAAAATTATTTCTATCGCCAAAATATAATTTCTGTGGCGTGAACGTGATTTATGCGTTTAAACGAGCCAAACGAGCTACGAGACTTCAATCGCTGTAAGCATCGTCTAAATGACCTTTACTTGCGCTGTTTGGCTCGGCAGAGCGTAAAGGTTATTTGAAAATCCTGAAGGTCTTTTGAGTAAAGCACCTTTTATGTGCCCGTCTGGCAGAGGTATAATAGACTTCGAGGGTACTTGTGGACAATAGGAGCTGAAACAGCCCTTCGTGCTTCTTCTGCGCACCTGGAAGTCTTTGAGAGAACTGCGTTTCGATCAATGAATGGAATGAGAAGTGGAGGTCCCATACTTGTGTCTGTTTGAAAAATTCAGCGATAATAAAACTTGTAAAGATCGCAGACACAGACTTGAATTTTATATCGGCAATATTAAAACAAAACGTAGCTGATCAATACTTTTTTCGCTTAAGGGGACACTTACACGCTCCAAATTTTATCTTGTATTTTTTGTTAGACGATCCATTGTAGTGTCAGAAGACTGCACAATCAATATTTTGCTACAATGTCACGAAAATGTTTAATGAAGTCAAAAAACGCAGCTGCTCAAAACCGAAACCGAAACTGTGCTGGGGAGGAAAAGAAAATATAGAGGATGAAAGTGTTGCCGGAAGTCCCGTCGCTGCGCAACTTTTTTTTTCTTCGATCACGTATTTGCAGTTTTTTAGACGCCAGAAAAAATGGGTTTCATATTTTCCTTCTTTTTTTTTGACATTGAGTGTGTGCCGTCAATGACCCACGACTTTAATCATCTTTGGTGGTTGTGTCTAAACCATAGAAAACGGCACGTGACCACGGAGAAGATCGTGAGCGCGACTCAAACCGGCCAGTTCTCGATCGGCGGTCTTCGGCCGGAACGAAAACGAATTTTGAGGCGCGAATTGTGATCTGGGTAGCTGGGCTCGGTGGTACAAGCCAGCGCGAAGATTCCATTGGAGCGACGATGTTAGATACTGTTGGCTCCATTCAGCTACATACACCTGCACTCTTACTAAGTGAAATAGACGCTGTTTCGCTTAGTAAGTGCAAGAAAATGAAACGTTCTTATGCATAGGTTATTGTAGGCGTGCTTTATAGAAAATATCTGTCCATATATTTGAGTATATGACAGGTTCTAACGCATAGATGGTGTCACCTGATGCCATGTTACACCATGGAAACGTTCTCCGCTAAATTGACATCACCGACGTTATAAGAATGTTTCTAAATTTAATGGAAACAAATTTCGAAATGTTAGTAAAGTTTTTGCCGCTAAAGTTGGATAAATTTCTTGAGCGTGACATTGTGATGTCACAAAACTTAATACCATTATGTCACGTGACGCCATGAGGTCCTGTGAGCTTTAACGTTACGTGAAATCAGGGTTGTTGTACAGTGTAGTTTGTGTGCAGTATATTGTGCAGCACCTTGGCAGCCGCCCCAGTTCATTTGCATTGCGGGAGAAGACAAGGAAAATGGAAACTTGTTTAATCCACATCTAACACTTATGCTTTAATCTTTCACTATGAATTTCCTAAACATCAAAGAAAAGAAAATATTATTGAGTCTCAATACATATATTTGCATATCAGCAGTAACGACAATACGAAGTTTAGGAGTTTCCATTTCGAACTTGCCCGAAAAGATGGCCTGGCCATATCGATTCCAGCAAAAGACGTATTGGGGGTGCGACACCCTTCGGGAATAACACATATTCAAACACCTTGCGCGTCCTAAGAAATACGGAGGAGCAGTTGACAAGGGTGCACGAGCGGTAGCTCGAGCCAGCAGGAGTCTGCTTTGTGTTTGCGACATGGCTGCATTGTTCCTCAGGAGAGGATTTTTAAGCTACATGAGGCATTCTGAATAAGGGCACTCACATCAATGCAGACGTCGGTATTATGAATATTGCTAAATAGTTCGAAGTTTGGAAGGCTTAGTTTCGAGCCTTTTTTAGATCATTCGTGTCCGAAAGTCGCTCTTCCACCTCCCGCGCGCCTCTAAAAAATAATTCCTGTCATGTTCAGAGTTGTAAGATTCTCCTCAGATTCATCCGAGTTCTCCTTCAAAACACGAAGACATATGAGTAAACAAAGCTATAAAAAAATGATTAAAATTAACATCTTAAAAATGACGTGTTGTTAACATAATACGTGATTATGCTATCAATAGGAGCAATCAATTGTCTTTGTATTATGCATAATTATGCTGCCTCTCACCGGAGTTTTCTGATTTCAATCTGCCTTGTTATTCTGAGGCCTTGGCGGCCCTTAGTGCTATGTTTAAGAAACTAGAGGTGCAATTATAACAATATATGTACAAGCAGTTTTCGACTGAATGTTGAGCTCCCGATACATCGCTTTTGTGGCCACTGTAGCTTATCGTTCGTCCCCAAGTTTGTACAAAAGAGATTCTACCCTCCCCTTTCTAATACAGCCCTTTGTTCCTTCGAATTTTCAGAAATGCCTGAACCAGATCTCATACAGGGGTTGCGAGTTCTTTCCAAAGTGGTGAATTCAATAAGACATCAATTATAGCTTTATTAACTTTGTGACATTCCTAAGTCATTCAAATTCGTTACTGCACATTCGCGACGCGTGTCAGGTGATTATACAAAATTGTTACCGTTATGATAATAACATAAATGGTAGTGAATTTCCTCTGCCTGTTTTAGACTTGGAATGGTTCACGACGGACAAGGTCCTCACGATGGACTGCCAGGGAGCCCTGGTGCTAAAGTTTGCTTTGCATCAGCGGGAACCATTATGTCTCAATCGCAAACTTCAAAAAGTGTCCACAGATTCTCCGTGTGTAGTGCCGACCAACTTCGAGTATTCGTGACGTAAGTAATCGTCCTATTGAGCGCGTCATACGTGGGCTACTACGCGGCAGGCATACACACACAATGCAATTTGAATGAATCACGAAGAGAGTAAGAATTTCGAATAGCTGAAAGTGTTGTTTAGGGTGCAGAGGCCTCGGTCAAGTTATCAAAAATATGTTCTTTGTACTTTCCGGAAAATAGAAGGTCAGGTTTCTGTGCTTCATGACACAATTCATTCGTTTAGTTCACCTTTACGTGTGCAATTTGTAGAGCTCTAGGAGTTTGGCATTTAGAAATGTGATAAACTCCTTTATAGCAAAAATAAGTAAAACGCAAATAATTTGCATCAGGCTATCTAGACTAAAATGTAAAGTGAAACTACTCCAGGCCTAAGAAGGTTCTTACTTTGACTAAAACTACTGCTGAGCAAAATTACGCGTTTGGAAACCCCGAAGCTTTGAGAAATGACGAAGTACAGCAAATAAGGTATACCCGTTTACTGAATTCAGATACTGCTTTGCTTTCTCAATCTTAACGTTTCATAAATTATAACATCAAATTATTACTTTTCTCGTGACGCAGCAGTCAAACGGGCAAGTGTCTTCAAAATCAAACTCCAAGGCACAGCTCCAATCTTCATGTAAACAAGATAACGTAGGAGCAGGTTTCTCCACAAGAATTTTGTGAGAGAAAACACCCGGAACTTTCAAACGTTCGCTACCAGAAGGTGAATATATCGCATGATATAGTGTTAACAAACTAGTGAAACAGTCTCTCGCATCAGAACGGGCATGCGTTTCTTTCTAGGAATCATCTTACAATGGTACCCAATTCAGCATCAATAAATGCCAGATTGTATGCCTAAATGAGGAAAGCAATAAATTCACAGTTCATGATGCTCCGGATAATACTCCTTGCTATGAAAAAAGAGATATAAAGGTAAGTCTGTTCTCAAACACATTAAAAAGCGGATGCACTCACAGAATTCCCTCAGTGTACACTTCTCCGCCATTCACTTGAAACACCTTTCGTCCGTTTTTATTGAATCGGTTCCACCAACGAGAAAGCCAACCGGTATCTCGCCCCAATAACCATGAAATATCTATGGAACACTGGCTCCTTCCGTTCTGTCACTGAAAATAAATACTCATTGGAACATAGTACCAGTCGCTTGTTTTTCATTTCTTGAGCTGATGAAAGTAACCGAGACTAACTATTGGCTTTCCGAGTGCGTAGCGGTGCAGTATAAACCCCGTCACTCCTGAGAGTGCACGTGTCCTTCTGTTTTTTTCATTAATATAAAAACGCGATACATAATGTCCATTTACCAATCAATCCAAATGTTGTATTTTTTATTGTTGTCTAAAACGACGCAAATTTTAGTCACAGACACGCAAAAAAATACCACAACGAGAAAAAAAATCCAACGCGCGCGCGTTTTTTTTTGCCGTTTTTCTCTCTCCCTTCCCGCCTCCTCGCTTCTTTTTATTTGTGACGTAATCGATTATGAAATTTAGAAGCTTTGTAGGCGACATTTCTATAATATTTATTAACGGCATTTGTAAAATATGTTCTTAACGCAAATGCAAACGCACTACGGCCCTTCTTTTTGAAATATCGAATATCGGAATCAATACCGATGTTACCCCCTGGTTTTAGCCTACCTTGGAAAACATGCGGCGCTCGGACAAAGTTCCCTCTTTTAGGTGCCCGACGACCTCTCAGACTTCGAGAAGGAAATCGTCAAACGCTCAAAACAACAGGGTTTGGTGTCTGTGTGCAGTAGTTGCGGTTGTGACTCCGCTGGGGCAGCCTTTCACGTAGAACCGGCGCGACATGGCCCCTCACGTCGCCCACAAAAGTCCACTGCGCGTTCTCTTTGACCTCACACCGCTTGAAAAAAGTTGAGATCGCTGAAAGGGCCCTAAAAGGACTTCAAACTCGAAACTAGAGCCTTGTCTGCTCGCAGCGATAGGTGGCGCGCACAGAGGAGAGCGGTTGATCGCGGGACGTGGGCAAACACGACAGTTCGAGCCGGGACGGTTCGGAGGCGTGAGGGAAACTTGAGTTGCAGGACGACTCAATTTTTGACGTGACTGTAGTGGCGCGGATCGCGCGGGAATTTCAAATTTGGCTTTGGGAAATTGTTTTTTTACTTAACAAATGCTGAGCTTCCAAGTTTAGAATTTTGAGGCTAATGTCCTGGCATTTGTTTCATTCGCTTCGGATAATAAAGAAAAATGTAATTTAGACCTGTCAGTGCCCCTTTAGGCTTCAATAACAACTTGATAAGCAACAAAGCGTGGCTGATCCGGGGACTGAAGGTGTACGTGTACTGAAATTATTTTGTTCGCCATCTAACATAAAACAAAGGCGACGTTAGGAGATTCCGAAAAATGCAGGATCATTAGGCAGCGTGTCAAATACGTTAGGCATTTATGTAAGATTCAATCTAAATTACTGGGTGGAACCGGTGGCGCGATGACCGTTCTAAGGGACCATACAAATCAGTTTCCTAAATTTATCGCGGTACAATTTACTACAGAGGCACCTGTAGGTGGCGCGTATCAGAATCCAAGCTTTAAATATTGAAGTTACCTGAGTGAAAAGTGTGCGTCGCTCGTCAGTATCGCCCGATCAGGCGGAGTTCTGCTCACCCTTGTGGAGACCACACGGCACCGACGGCATACCATCATGTCAGACTTAATGGTACTTAGTAGTGACAGATGGGCTAGTTGGCACATAGTTCCTTCGACAATAAGCACCGCAGGACATGAAGAGAAAGTAAGAGACACAGCAGAAGCGCTACTTTCAACTGATTGTTTATTGAAGCAACACAAACTATTGATACGAGCAAAAGAGCTTCTCAAGCAGGAATTCAAATTCTTTATCTGTTAAATAAACTCTCGGGCACTTATGCATCCGTCATCCGCTTGCACCCTGATGTTGAATGACTTGTACAATTCTATCGCATTCTTATCTCTTAACTTCCCCAGAATTTTGTTTTCCAGTTCAGGGGCACAAGGGCATCTATAACAATGAATAGCCCAGTTGCCCGAGGGAGAATTCCTTACTAACGGCGCGTGCTCCCGTGCCCTCTCATTGATGCACCTGCCCGTTTGACCTATGTACGCTTCACCGCATGTCATAGGAAGCTCAAACACGACCGAAGAGGCACAATCTACGAACTGCTCAGAGTGTTTCTTTTTAAACCCATCACCTTCATCTTTTCTTTTATCTTTAGGCAAAGACTATAGACAGCTTTTCTGGGGTCGAAAACACTACCGGCACATCAAAATGGGACGCCACTTTTTATGTTGAGTCAATGACGCAACATAAAACCCAGCCGTTATCCAGGGACCTTAAGTTGCCACTCGGGCAACTTGAAACCCCTGGATAAGTGCTTCTTACAAGTAGCGACATTCTTTGAAGCGCCAACTGCGTGACGGTGCAGGTTTTAGAAAGCGAATGGCGGCTCACAGCAGAGGTTAGAACTGAATTCCGCAATTTTGTTCCAGCGGAATATGCTTTGCCATTTGTATTGGTCGTCGTTACCTGTAGAACAAGTATCAAAGCACTTTAGGGCAACTTGAAACCCCTGGATAAGTGCTTCTTACAAGTAGCGACATTCTTTGAAGCGCCAACTGCGTGACGGTGCAGGTTTTAGAAAGCGAATGGCGGCTCACAGCAGAGGTTAGAACTGAATTCCGCCATTTTGTTCCAGCGGAATATGCTTTGCCATTTGTATTGGTCGTCGTTACCTGTAGAACAAGTATCAAAGCACTTTAGGGCAACTTGAAACCCCTGGATAAGTGCTTCTTACAAGTAGCGACATTCTTTGAAGCGCCAACTGCGTGACGGTGCAGGTTTTAGAAAGCGAATGGCGGCTCACAGCAGAGGTTAGAACTGAATTCCGCCATTTTGTTCCAGCGGAATATGCTTTGCCATTTGTATTGGTCGTCGTTACCTGTAGAACAAGTATCAAAGCACTTTAGGGCAACTTGAAACCCCTGGATAAGTGCTTCTTACAAGTAGCGACATTCTTTGAAGCGCCAACTGCGTGACGGTGCAGGTTTTAGAAAGCGAATGGCGGCTCACAGCAGAGGTTAGAACTGAATTCCGCCATTTTGTTCCAGCGGAATATGCTTTGCCATTTGTATTGGTCGTCGTTACCTGTAGAACAAGTATCAAAGCACTTTAGGGCAACTTGAAACCCCTGGATAAGTGCTTCTTACAAGTAGCGACATTCTTTGAAGCGCCAACTGCGTGACGGTGCAGGTTTTAGAAAGCGAATGGCGGCTCACAGCAGAGGTTAGAACTGAATTCCGCCATTTTGTTCCAGCGGAATATGCTTTGCCATTTGTATTGGTCGTCGTTACCTGTAGAACAAGTATCAAAGCACTTTAGGGCAACTTGAAACCCCTGGATAAGTGCTTCTTACAAGTAGCGACATTCTTTGAAGCGCCAACTGCGTGACGGTGCAGGTTTTAGAAAGCGAATGGCGGCTCACAGCAGAGGTTAGAACTGAATTCCGCCATTTTGTTCCAGCGGAATATGCTTTGCCATTTGTATTGGTCGTCGTTACCTGTAGAACAAGTATCAAAGCACTTTAGGGCAACTTGAAACCCCTGGATAAGTGCTTCTTACAAGTAGCGACATTCTTTGAAGCGCCAACTGCGTGACGGTGCAGGTTTTAGAAAGCGAATGGCGGCTCACAGCAGAGGTTAGAACTGAATTCCGCCATTTTGTTCCAGCGGAATATGCTTTGCCATTTGTATTGGTCGTCGTTACCTGTAGAACAAGTATCAAAGCACTTTAGGGCAACTTGAAACCCCTGGATAAGTGCTTCTTACAAGTAGCGACATTCTTTGAAGCGCCAACTGCGTGACGGTGCAGGTTTTAGAAAGCGAATGGCGGCTCACAGCAGAGGTTAGAACTGAATTCCGCCATTTTGTTCCAGCGGAATATGCTTTGCCATTTGTATTGGTCGTCGTTACCTGTAGAACAAGTATCAAAGCACTTTAGGGCAACTTGAAACCCCTGGATAAGTGCTTCTTACAAGTAGCGACATTCTTTGAAGCGCCAACTGCGTGACGGTGCAGGTTTTAGAAAGCGAATGGCGGCTCACAGCAGAGGTTAGAACTGAATTCCGCCATTTTGTTCCAGCGGAATATGCTTTGCCATTTGTATTGGTCGTCGTTACCTGTAGAACAAGTATCAAAGCACTTTAGGGCAACTTGAAACCCCTGGATAAGTGCTTCTTACAAGTAGCGACATTCTTTGAAGCGCCAACTGCGTGACGGTGCAGGTTTTAGAAAGCGAATGGCGGCTCACAGCAGAGGTTAGAACTGAATTCCGCCATTTTGTTCCAGCGGAATATGCTTTGCCATTTGTATTGGTCGTCGTTACCTGTAGAACAAGTATCAAAGCACTTTAGGGCAACTTGAAACCCCTGGATAAGTGCTTCTTACAAGTAGCGACATTCTTTGAAGCGCCAACTGCGTGACGGTGCAGGTTTTAGAAAGCGAATGGCGGCTCACAGCAGAGGTTAGAACTGAATTCCGCCATTTTGTTCCAGCGGAATATGCTTTGCCATTTGTATTGGTCGTCGTTACCTGTAGAACAAGTATCAAAGCACTTTAGGGCAACTTGAAACCCCTGGATAAGTGCTTCTTACAAGTAGCGACATTCTTTGAAGCGCCAACTGCGTGACGGTGCAGGTTTTAGAAAGCGAATGGCGGCTCACAGCAGAGGTTAGAACTGAATTCCGCCATTTTGTTCCAGCGGAATATGCTTTGCCATTTGTATTGGTCGTCGTTACCTGTAGAACAAGTATCAAAGCACTTTAGGGCAACTTGAAACCCCTGGATAAGTGCTTCTTACAAGTAGCGACATTCTTTGAAGCGCCAACTGCGTGACGGTGCAGGTTTTAGAAAGCGAATGGCGGCTCACAGCAGAGGTTAGAACTGAATTCCGCCATTTTGTTCCAGCGGAATATGCTTTGCCATTTGTATTGGTCGTCGTTACCTGTAGAACAAGTATCAAAGCACTTTAGGGCAACTTGACTATTCGTTATCATAGATGCCCTCTTGCCCCTGAACTGGAAAGACTGGTACTCAGGTAAGAGATAAGATTGCGAGAGAATTGTACGAGTCACTCAACATCAGATCGGTGCAGGTTTTAGAAAGCGAATGGCGGCTCACAGCAGAGGTTAGAACTGAATTCCGCCATTTTGTTCCAGCGGAATATGCTTTGCCATTTGTATTGGTCGTCGTTACCTGTAGAACAAGTATCAAAGCACTTTAGGGCAACTTGACTATTCGTTATCATAGATGCCCTCTTGCCCCTGAACTGGAAAAGACTCAGGGGGAGTTAAGAGATAAGATTGCGAGAGAATTGTACGAGTCACTCAACATCAGATCGCAAGGAGATGGCAGATGCATAAGTGCCCCGACAGTTCATTTAACAGATAAAGAATTTGAATTCCTGCTTCAGAAGCCCGATTGGGTGTATAAATAGTTTGTGTTGCTTCAAAAAACAGTTGAAAGTAGCGCTTGGTGTTGTGCCTCTTTCTTTCTCTCCCTGTATTGTGGCGCTCATCATTAATGGTATACCCATGTTCGGCCGCTTGAGTCCAGGCTGGTGGGCGGTGGTTACCTGCCGGTCCCTCGGTCTCTTTGCCCACTTCTGTGAGGGAGGTGGTCCCTGTGCAGCCTGCTGCTCTCACTTCGCCGTCTTCATCGAATGTCGTTTGATCTGCGACGGCCGTTCTTTGACTGGCCCGTCTTTGCTCGCGCTTCTTCCCTGCTCGAGCCCTTTTTTCCGCCCTCGTCTTCGTCGACTCCTACAGAAGTAAAAATATGTACGTGTTTTTTTTTACCTACTGTCTTCGCCGGCAAACGACATACAGTCTTCAACACTATAAAATACCCATACAACAATATATTTTCAGGCAGCTCCACAGGAGCACTTTGGCTACCCCACTCCAAAACCCAATATAATTTTTCGCTATATGGATCACGGAACTGGAAAGCTTATTGAATGCTATCTGTAGTTCAGGATTTCTGAAATTATTCCTTTGTCTGCAATGTGGATTTCAGGTTTCCAGAAACCATTCTAGCTATATTTACAGTTCTATAATTCAGATGGCGAAAAGTTATATTGGCTTTTGGGGTGGCCCACGTGGCTTTGGGTAAAATAATATAATAAACCTTTGGTCGATCCTCACTCTAAATATTTGTTATTTCTTTTGTTATATCACTGTATCTCATTGCAATGTCACTATGAGTATTTAATTGTTTTTTTTCCTATGTTTCTGTACGTTCTGCTGCTGAATGTACAGGGGGATGGAGCCTTGTCAGGCGATTTAAATCGCCTTTTTCCCCATCCTCCTAGACATTTGTCTGAATAAAGAATGTTATTATTATTATTATAGAAAATGCATAGGGCCAAAGTGTGCATAGCACCACCGCATAAATTTCCTCAGCTAATGGATCTTTAATATTGTTGTAGACTGCACGTGTGATGTAAGATGATCAAAGTAGTTGGGCCTGAAACCAGGGAGAAAAATATCACAATAGGAGAGACAAGAGAAGCAGGAAAATTCTCAATTCAGGCGTGGTTTTCCCTCTCTTAAAGGGATGCTGAACCGAAATCTGGATTCCACAAAACACGTGGCAAAAGCGTGCAACGGGATGCTACAAACACCAAAACATCACTCATACAGCGATATCTCCAGCGGATGACCGTATTTTTCAAGAAAAGGAGGCGCATTTGACAGGTTTGTTGACGTCATGCTTCTCCGAGCGAAGAGAGGAGGAAACGAGGTATCTTGACGTCACGCGCCTCGTCGGCCTTGTTCAATCTCGACCTCTTTTTCTCAAAATACGTCCGTAAATTCGAGATATCGCCTTACGAGTAGTGTTGTAGGGATTGTAGCGCCCCGCCAACATCTCCTGCATTGTTTTTCTGAAATCCGAATTTCGGTTCACCATCCCTTTAAAGCTATAGCGTTAAGGAGCTCGTGTCGTTGAAAAGCCGGTTGCGTTGCGACGGGAAAATCCTGAATGGACGATATAGGATAATGACGTCACAGCTACATGACCCCGCGCGGGAATTCAAACAACCCACGACGGTCACGTGAAACGTCGCGCCACTCGTGGGATGAAAATGAATGAAGAACATGGCATGTCATGCAAATTAAAGGTCGCATATCTCAAATGATTGCACTTCATAAAGTAATTCGACACACTTGAAGACTTTCAGGCGGGATTCGAACCCACGACCCCACGGTTGCGAGCCAGACACGCTACTGACTAGGCCACACAAGGCACGCTTGCACAGCAAATGAGAAAGCGATGCGAACAGGGCCTGATAACACTACTTGCGTTTCACTCTTCAGGGCGAAGCTTAAGCGTCCTCCAAGTTTTTTGTTTGTCTTCAATTTGTATGCCCCCCCCTTCGCCCCCACCCCCAGTCTGAGATTTTGTAACCACAATGAGAGGACATATGAAAGGACAGTGATCCCTCGACGTATTTTTAAGTTTTCTTCTCTCGTAAAGGCTTTGCCTCGCCGCCTGTTCCTTTTGAGTTGTCGGTGCGTTATTTCATCATTCGTATTATTAAAACGCTTAAAATGAACACAAGAGCGACAGAGTACGCCGGGTTGTTATGTATAAACTGGAGGTTTCTTATTTTAAAGTCAAAAGAAATACGAGTTTATTATTCCCATTGGGCACTTGAAGCCTCTGGTGTGGGTCATCGCCGTCATTCCGTTCTTCTTTCACGATCTCTTTCTCGCTCGACTGACTTCTTACCCAGTTAGGGGTAACGCGAATGCGATAGCATAATATTCGTTTCATGCAAAATTACAATCCGCAAGCGGGTTATTTTGGCTATACGGGCGCCATTTGGGGAGTGCTCGTCCTTCGTTCGATGTGGTGACAATCAAACCCGTGTCTTTTGGAGACAGGGTTGTAAAATGAGTCCTTATCTTTTTTAGTAAGTTTATTCTTTGGCGTAAGCAGGTATGACATACATTAAGAAACCGATTTATGAGGTTCCTTCAAAAAGTCAACCCCTTAAAGGGCAAGCCGTACAGCCTGGGCTCTTTGGCGGTGTGACTGTAAAAAATAACTGAAATAAAAGTGATTAAGTTTTTAGTTCTCATCAATGGCATCTTTCTAGAGAAATTATGTTGTAATAACAATCTATGGCCCCAGTTAATTTTTTTTAAATCAAACTATTTTCATCCGCTTAAAAAATACGTGCATATTTATTTAAGTTTACCTGAACTTTTCTTGAGAGGCATCTGATGTCCCTATATATAGTTAGTTAAAAATGTCTCCCGCTTATGGGTGGACTACAATTTAATGTAAAAATACAAACAAATCAGACGAAGCAAGCACGATTCTTGTGGTCTATTTTTTCTTCCAAGAATTTGTGACATTTAAGAATTGAATTATTTCAGTCCGCATGTTAAAGAATTAAACACCTTTATAACAGTTTAACGGACCTTTTAGGAGTAACGGTATACTTATTGTATATAGTTACTGCCTAGCGGCTTGCATGGCATTTTTGACTGTAACCACTATGTTTGTTCCTGCTCAGCTTTTAGTAAATAACATGCTATTTCTACAGCTCCTCTTTATATTAGAAATATAGCATCCCTTGTTCATATCATTAAGTTATATCCTTTATTTCAGATGTGCTTGAACGAAGAGTGCAAAATTCCCAAGAACATAACTACTTTTCCCAAAAGAACCTACTATACGAGGACGTAATTTGATGGCAGCGATCACTACATCAAAAATTTGCCACGTGATCAAGCCTCACCTAAAAATAAACCGTCGCGTGTTCTTGTGCGTCAAAATAAATGTTGTTCAAACTTGCGATTTGTTGGTTCACAAGCATAGGTTAGAGCCGCCACATGACCAGTGATTTACTCCCAAGCCTTACAAAAGTGGAGGCTTGTGCATGAATTCGTAGCGCCATATTTTTAATGTTTTCAAATATCAAATGATTGTATATAACATAGCAACACTGAAGTGCAATTGAGGCGATAATATGCGATCGGAAAAAGAGATACAGTTATCTTCGTTGTGTATTATTGGTACTTAAGGCTCGAGCCTGGGGATATTATTGCGTTTCTGAAAAATGAACGATGGTGCATGTATCTTGTATGGTTTTGAGTGCAGCTGCACCTAATACTAAGGTCACTCTATACTGAGAAGGTACCGCCAAGCCCCCTTTCCCTCGCGAAATCCTCACCCTCTCCTCCTCTCCACGATTCTCCCGCGCTTCCGTGTCGACACTAGCGCCGCCCTAGGCTCCAGGATTTGAGTTTGCGATCTCGACGTTATATTTACCTCTGGGTATGTCTTGTTATTTCCTAACGTTTAGCGCGAGCACGTCTTTGGGTGCGCGTTAAATTACGCGGCTCGTTTTGCGTATGCTCGGATCGTTTAGTTGCTCGGGGTCGTATGCTATGTTTCGCTGTATGAACATTTATTCAACAAATTTGGACTTCTTAACAGATACCTATAACATCATTCCTCCGTGGTGTTACATTTGAGCGATAGGGCGAAGGTGATAAGAGGCAATTAGTGCGCGCTCCTCAAGTTGGAATGCGAGGCGCATTCCAACTAGCGCGATATTTCAAAGCCGCGTTCTCGCGCTGTGAACAGAGAATGGCCTTGTAGCTGATTGTTTATACGTTTCAAGCAGACTTGTTCACGTTACTGAAAAAAATTAACCGATTAGAGTTACAATTACTTCACTGTAAAAAGTAACCGATTCCAATTACAGTTACAGCCTCAAAAAATTAATCGAAAAATTACTCTAAAGTAATCGATTACTTCCCACGTTGCTCTTAATTCAACCTTTTTTAATTACGGTAGCATAATCCTTGGCGTCTCGCGCTCAGTTGTTCCAAAAAAAGAAAAAAAGCCATGATAGTTTTTGTTTAGAGCTGATTTTGTTTAGAGCCCAACACACCTAGAGCCACTTTATATGGCCTAAACACACCCAATCCCTCTCGTGAAAATAAATAAATAAATAAAACAAAATAAAAAGAGCGCTGTTTAAATACATTACTGACAAGAGGCTGGATAAGGTCATTTTTCATAACAATCATAATACACCGAACATAGTCTCGGGTGTAACAAAAAGAAAATGTACCCAGGAAACGAAGCCTAGTGAAGTGGCCTACTAATCCTCGAGGTCCCGTGCTTAGTTGTTTCGAAAAAAAAAAAAAAAAAACAAATTGACCGTTGCCCAGAGCTGAGTAACTCCAGCACACCTAACCCCTTCCCCCCCTCCCAAAAACGTAAAAAGAAATTGAGAAAATTTGTAATGGGTATTTTTGCAATCGATTACAGCAAAAAAGTAATTCAATTACAAGGATTTATTACTCCTTAAAGGAAGTAATTAAAGCGTTGCAAAATTTCAGTAAAAAGTAATTGATTACAAGTAATCCATTACTTGTAACACGTTACGTACAACTCTGGTTTCTTTCACGTTAGGGACCAGCGAGTGAAAGCTTGCTACGCTCTGTGCCTCCCTGGCTCGCATGCGAGCTGGTGAAGTACGGGCACCGTTTTTTTTCCAGGCGGCGCGCTCGCGCTCGTAGTTTTTGCCTCGTGCGCAGGTACGGCGAAATGAAGTATAGTCGCCCAGAAATAGCCTGAAGCAGTTATCAGAGCCCTGAAACGTCTGCAGCAACCACCATTGCGCACCGTAACGAAACTCAAAATGCAGATTTTATTTCGTAAACATGGGCGAGTAGGGTACTGAAGGCTGATGACTTCAGCTTGCTATTAATTGCGTAATTATACATACCAAAGGGGTTATGAGGATTTTTTAGCATTAGTATTTTCATAAATGGATTCTCCAGTATACTGGTGAATGATGTGAGCGGAAACCTTAGGGACGGAATTTCAACATTCACTTTTTAGTGATGGAACTAGTCTCCAATTGGAAGATTGCCATAGCTTTAGATTGGCTATACATGTAAACAAGTGCAATATGCTATATGGCCTAAATTCAAGCAGTCAATCAGAAAATTCAATGCAAACAACGAGTCATTTATTAGCACTATATGCATTTTGACAGAATACAGAATGAGGGAGAAATCTAACACACAAACAATGTTCTAACACCTGATTTGGCTCGCCGCCGCTAGCATACCGACACTTCTGCTCCCACATTTCTGACCATGCGAAAAATCAGCCTATGGTTTTCGTTCGTTATTTATGTTTAAGACACCAGTGTATTTCGGTTAACGGTCTCGTACAAAAGCTAGAAGTGGCGACAAACAGAGAAAGAAAATAAGAACAGACAACAATGCTCAAAACAGAAAAGATTTCGAATTCTACTTAATATGCAGGTGCGCATACTCGCGACGTGAAAGCGTCTTTCAAACCAACCTCGCACGTAGGATAAAACTGACCGTAGTATTGGGATATATAGTAAGCAATACTTTCTTAGGAGCTGCAACTTACGCCACACAGCCTGGACGTGGGTTTGAATACGAAATCATACCTTCGGACTCGCGACAACCAAATCTCTCTTCTCTTCTTGTTTCGTTCTTACGTGGAACCCCGAACAGCTTTTTCCCCGTTCCTTGCTTGTTCGAGCAGACCACAGCGCAACAACACGTCATGTCGGCTGTCACATATCGTTATCATAAAAAAAAAAATTCCTAGTGCGCAAACGTAAACGTAAACCATGCAGAGAACTTGTTGCGTCGCAAGCGCCGATGGTAGAGCCAGCCTCGAAGTCCGCGAGACGTGGGGCACGAATGCCGGACGGAAGTCGCAACCCGAAACCCACGGGCCGCTCGGCCAATGAGACATAGTGGAGAGGAGGATTTTCACGAGGGGGAGACGGATTTTGTTGAGGGCGAGAAGGTTTTGGCGCAGGAATTTTAGAACAATGAATGGCGTTACCTTCCCAGTATAGAGTGACCTTACCTAATACTTCCCGAGAAAACGTAACTTTTGATGAAAGTATTAACATGCACAATAGACCCTTTACGAAAGTCACTCAAGCAACTATGAGATACCGAAACCGCCGCCATTACTGCGTCGTCGTTTCGGGAGCGAGCGATGGCAGGTGCTTGTGGCAGTACTCCCGGTACCTTTGGCTACGGTCCTCAGGGACGAGTGACTTTGCCTTCCCCGTGGAGCACTGACCTCACTGCAGTTCCGCGTAGATTTAACAAATGTAAGATAGAGGCGTCCGCGCCTCGACACTCGCTTCGAGCCGCCAGGTTGCCCGAAGCAACAAGTTCATCACCGTGGCCTACGTAGATCCGCCGTCGGTTCAAGTGTTGAGGTAAGCACTGTTATTTCTCAAAGCCCGTTCAGACCTAAGCGTGAGCCAACCCAAAGCTACAAGCGCGCGCATCACGCCGTGAGCGTGTCTTTTACGTGCCGGCGGACTTGTGCCGTCTGCCGCAACGCCGTGCACAAGGAAACGCCAAAAGAGGCCTAAGATACTCGCGCATCTTCGGCCTCTTTTGCATAATGAAACGAAATGTAATATCTTCCGGCTCGTTGACTTCTCACAGCTTGAGATAATGTTGCGAGGCTCAGGGGCGTACGGACTAAAGAGTACGAGGCGGGGGGTGAGAGGTAAACAGAATCGCGCTTGCGTCGTGCCGGTGAACCTCGCCTCTGTACACCGTGCTTCATAGTTTTTTTTTTTTTTTTTTTAACAAGGGCACCTGTTTTGATCGTATTGCTTTCTGTGCTGGCAAGTTTCACGTTGACGGTTTGACGTGTGTGGTGCCCGCGAGCGTGCACTATGTCCACTATCAGCACGAGCATGCTAACTCAAAAGTTAGGACAAACCAGTCCTAACGTTCGGCGTAGTAAAAGCTTCCGGCGTTTAGTAAACGAATATTCGCATATATGACGCGTCTTTTCTCACACATAGTGAGCACTGCTAAGATTATGCCTCTTGCTTATTTAAAAAAAAAGAATGTGGGTGAACACATAGTATGTTTGTTCACTGTGCAATCTATGCAGTAAACATAAGTAAACAAGAACGCAAATTTATTTCAGATCCACCACCGGAGTGCTCATCAAAGCAAGCTGCTTCAGGAGCCAGAGGAAAACCAAAGTGGGAAACCTGGGAGTAGGAATATTGCGGTTAGAAAAAATGTGGTTGTATAACTTAAACGATGCAGACGGAACTTTGCAATAGAAACTTGTTTCCGTTGGACTGTTCTACTGGTTGCTTTAAACAGCCTTCTGTCAAGACTCAGGTGTGTCTCTCTGTCCCTATTTGTTTTGTTACAAGCTCTTCAAATGACCTTAATAAAGTCAACTCTCATATGCATGCCATGTGCACGTCTGTTTTACTTTCCAGTGTTATTCTCAAGAACACATCGTTCATTCATTCATTCCATACTTTATGTTGTGGCAGTCAAATATGCTGTGTGATGTATTCTATGGCATGCTGTGCCTTTTGCGGTTGTGATCGGGTGAGTTCTATACTCACGGACAAAGTTGCGAGGTAATGTGGTCAAAGCACTTGAAGAGCAGCTCTAGCAGAACGTTGCGGGGACGAGCAAAGCAAATCGTTCTCGGAGGCCCGATACCGCTCCGCGCGCGCGCTTGAAAACCTGTTTAGTAGTTGCAGCACGAGCTCCCGTTACAGGCATTAAAGAGACGAAGTACACCTCTCCGTGCTAGCAAGAGCAACCATGCAATGCCGATGTCGTGAACGTAAAACAATGAGAAACGACAAGCGCCGAAAGACTAGGACAAAGTAGGGAGACTAGGACGAAGTAGGGAGCGCCTTGTGTCGTCGTTTCCCTACTTTGTCCTAGTCTTTCGGCGCTTGTCTTTTCTCATAATGAACCAACTGGCCCAACTCACCATTTTGTTACGTAAAACAATGTTCTATCGTATTCCATGTAATGTCGTGACCTGCGAGCACTCCTTGCGTTAGTTCTTTTTTTCTTTTTTGAGCGAGTGCTTGTGCGGACGAGGTATTATCCGAAGCTACGTGCCCATACCTACAATGAAACTTCACACAACTTGTGATCGGACACCACAACGCAACGTTGTCAGAAATCAACTCTGAATACTGGTCAGGAGTCGCTCGCAGCTACGGGATCCATCGCGCGATTACTTGTGCAGTTCAAGCGCATTTCGAAACGATGTCGCGTGGACAGGGGTTATCTTCTATAGATTATTTTTATTTGTGCTAACTTTACACTCCGAAGCGGTGAACACGCGCTCAAAGCTTCGAAAAGCGTTGAGGCAGCAGCGGAAAGGCCAAATGTCATCTTCGCTCACTCCGCGCGGATCTGCATGACCCGATTTCTTCGAATACTGGTGTTTTTAACGTGAAAAAAAAAAAAAAAAAACTCACCTTGTGTTGCTTTTTATTTTTTGGCCCTCTTTGGGTGCATTGAGGGACGCAGCAATGGGTTGGCATGTCAAACGCTATGACCACTGCCGAACGCAGCGGAATGGTTCAGGTTCAACCGTCCGTCCCTCTCGACGCTTGACGACGCAGTAATGGCGGATTTTGTCAAGTTCGCGCAACCGACACTAGGGGCGCTGACTTTCGTAAAGGGTCTATTAGATAGGAGTGCGAGTAGAGTGGTTCGTATAAAAAGCGGGATGTCATTGCTAGCTTCTACACTATTGAGAAAGCCGGTGGTCGTGGCTTTTCTTTGCACTGTGAAGGTTGTGAATGGCGTGCAGTGCTATTCGATTCAAATCACTATTCCTACACCTATAAATTAAGAACGAACGTAATAAATATTCATATTTGAAGCCTTATAAACTAAGATACTTTGCTGGTACCTGCCTTATTATTGTGGTTATGTCTTATACGCGTTCTTGTCATTGGCAAGACAGGTTTCCATGTACAAGTTCTTGTTTCGTGATCTGCCATTCTACGCTTTAATTGTTTTGTGATTACAACGAAGCTCTTTGCTCCCGTATTTTCAACCAATTTCGCAACGTCGAACGACATCCGCTTTGAGATGTAGACGTAACTATTGGAAGCATGAACATACCAAACATAAAGTAGATGATAACAAATTAGTGCATGAATTCTATTGGTTAGGCATCTGAATTGAGTAAATTATGTCAGTGCTTGTTAAACTATACACCGTTTTAACATAACCAAATTACAGATTTACTCCCTCCAATCAGTGAAGAATAGTTCTGAATATGTTTTTTTTTTTCTAATCAGGGTATAACACGATCAAGTCTGATATTTGCATCAGAGATCCGCGCTACGAATTCAACAAATACAATAAGGACACAATATGGATACAATCAGGATACAATAGAACATATACACATAAGGACAAAACACTCAGTATAAAACAATAAGGCCCCACCTGCGATTCTCAAGATTATTTCTAGCAACCTTGCAATTTGGTTAACGCCGTATTATCCCAAACGAGATCACAACGGTCCAATTGAGATTGAAATCATTAGCTAGAGAAAAAAAAAAGTGACATATTAGACATTGTGCATCATATTTCGTGTAATACAATGGTCGTTCAAGAAACAGAGGCTTTTATTGCAACAGAAGGAATGGAAAACTCGCCAAGTACGAAATTATGCCAGAGTATTCCTTGGTGCACGTTCAGACACCGCTACCATTGTTTTGGCAGCTCTCCGATTCCTTTGGCGTCGAAATAAGAACGCTGCGTGACTGTAGTCGGCCTAACGTGTTCGGGCGGTTCATTTGTCACCTGCTGGCGCCCTTCGCGAAACTGTTGACACCATTTTTACACTCACCTCCATCGCAGCATTTATTCCCCATGCTGTACTAGCGATTTTCTGAAAATTGTTGATGGTTTTACTCTTTCTATTCCTCGAAAGTATAATTATGCACTGCTGCTCCACCGCTACAGCCACGCGGGTGGCCGCCATAACAGCTGTACCTGCTGCGCTTCCGGTACTTGCGTCATTGCATACACGGGATATTCGAGAATGACTACGTTAACGTCCTCCGCGTGTTTCAGCACACTAGACTTTCTCAGCGATTCCTTATGAAACCCTGCCAGTAAAGAATGCCCCTCCCTGAGGGTCAGGTTGTTTTGCCCCGGTCCTTCCTAGAAGTGGTAGGTCAGGGCCGGGTGATCGTGGACTGCCGCGCTGGGTTGTCGCTTCGCTGCTCATTGGTGGTGGAAGAGCCTCGAGGAAAGACGCTCAAAGTCGAGAGCAACGGTTGATAAAAACAAATATATTAAAACGACGATAGCAAACTTTGTTACAAGACTCTACTGTGCGCTCACGGCAGTAGTGAGCGCACAGTAGAATGCAAAGTGCCCACCGCGCAAGGTGAGGCTCAAAGAAACTGCTTGTCGCTCGCGACAACGCAACACGGACCGCGGGAGATAACTTGCTCCGCGCACGGGCTTGTTCAAACTCGACGTTTTCTCGCCAGCGCTGTCGAGAAAACTCCCCGCTGACACAGGGCCTGTCCAATCAGGACGATTATACAATTCTATTGGCCCCAGTGCTAGCGGGTCCTCCCCCAATCACAGGGAGGCCACGGAACTCTTTATTTCCTTTCTCTAAGAAGAAAAACAATGCTAAACCCCTTGGGGGAACTCTCCCATCGGGGGGTATACTTTACTACTTTACGGGGAAAACACCTCCAACTTCGCGGCGTCAAAACAAATTGGCGCCGTGTCCTTCGAAGCCAGCGAGTAAAGCGGAATGGAGTCCAAGCGGACCCAGACCGGCACCCATTATCGCTAAAACCCCATTGTAGCGGTCTCCCAACTGGACAAGCCGTCACTGGGAACGCGCCGTGACGACAAAGATGGGGAGGGCGCCACCACCTCGTGGCGACAGGCAAGAATGTCTGTCTCCTTCTCGGGCCAAAGATTAAAAAGGGCTCAAGCAGCTCATCCCCGTATCCTCGGGGCGAGCCGTCGGGGTGCCCCCGTCCGAACGGTTGAAGGTCGACCACCTCAGGTTTCAGGAAACGATCAAATGCTCAAGACATTCCTACACCTCCCTCAATTATGAACAACCCTTGAGCATCCGCACAGATGTTGGCGGTACAACGACTGACCTTTCCAAGTACGCCCCGCACGTTCCGCGGAAGACACTTGTAATCTGCCCGGTATGGCCATGACGTACACTCACAACGGAACACGGAAGAAATATCTCCTTTCAAAATGTTGGCGAACATCTGGAACCGTAAAAAAAAAATCAAAAACAAAAATTGGAATATAAGTATAGTGACTTTTTTTAGGAACGAGCGGTTACCGACTGCAATGGGGAAATCACTGGTGTTTGTTGTCGTAGTTCTACTCTACACCATCTTTCATGGCCCTATCTGCATTGCTCGTAAGTGTCCCCTTTGTATTATAGCAACCGAGTTCAGCTCATGAAAAGTTAACAGCTGAGCTTGAAGTTACATTATCCATTCAATATAGTATAACTATATACGTAAAACTTAATGTAAAACTCAAGGTTACAATTTAACAAATGTGTAAGGGTTCGTCCGAGTGTCGTGTCCTCACTGACAAAACTTTAAAGACTAGTCCCAACCGGACACCGACGCAGCACACATGTCAAGTTCGTGCACGGCGTTCGCCCTCTTATGCAACGTTAATAATTCAGCACTATGGCGTGGTTATCTATATTCATTGCCACACAAAGAAACATATAATGGTTTCGGATTATTGACGCGTTTTGCGAAGTAGCTCTGACAAAATTTGGTTGTCGAAGGAAGAAAAAATAATTTTGGCTTTAGAAACGTGCAAGTCTTGATAACATGACCTAAAGCTAATCTAAGATGCACAAAATGCATCTTAATTCAACACGGAAAGGGGGAAAATAGTAACGTTTCACGAGGTGCCAGATTTTGTTTACTTCAGTTCTTGAAGTGCATGGGAGTATAGGAGGTGTTGGAAGAGCCCACAGGGCCGTTTTTCTCGGTCACGGGGCTGATTGATGCCACCATCTAATGATGCCACAAACCGGCGCTTTCGCGTTCGCAAGACGCGACCATAAACGCCGCGCTGCAGCATCCGGTTATGCACGAGAATAGCCTCCTCTATACTCACAAAGCCTGACAGTTCGACGACGGAGCCGGAGAGTGCCCGGACGCAGATTTGGACCTCGAGGATCTGGTAGCACAGAGCATCAAACAGCCATTTCTCGGGGAACCGGGACATCAGCGCACAGCTTTTGCAGCGGCGAGGATCTGAAACACACTTGTTCGCTCGGGAGAAGTGTGTTTCGGCGTCTCGCCGCACTGGGGCGCCAGTCACGTGGCTCTCCTCTCATCCGTTGTCTGCCGCTCCACCTTTTTCCATTTCGGCGGCCGCTTCTCGCGGCGATCTGTTAGGCTCTGTCCTATGGCACGAGTCACGGTCGTACACGAGCGCCTGTCAGTGTCTACCTTATCGTGCTAGCAAAGCATTTGAAATGAATTAAAACAACAACACATTCAACGGAATAAAGGTACAGCTCGCGGCTTGAGCGTCATATCGAAACCATAAGGATGTAGAATTAATACATCGGATTTAGTTAGTTGGTTGGTGTTTATTGCAAAGATTTAAAAAACGAAAATACACAGGGACGAGGAAGAAACACATACAACATGGGCGAGCGCAAACTTTAGGCCGAATTGCTTCACGTTTCTTTAAGAAATGCAAAATTGGAAAAAAAAACCACACACAAAAACACATACACGAAGGAACACCTACAACGTTGGCGCCAACACATTGAAAGGTGGCGCCCTTTCATGCTGTAGGTGTTCTTTCATCGTCTTTGCCGTTTCATTTTTGCCCTTTAAAACACCTTAAATTATATAAAAATACTGTTCTTGCAGCTTTTCCTTTTTTGTTTTTTTTATTTTATTCTATCCATAAGCTACGTGGAAGAGTTAAATGCCGCATAACCGAAATGAGACCTAAGAATCTTTGTCTCACCTAAAAGGGGGGGGGGGGAACTACTCCAAACTTTGAAGCAACTTGAATCTATTGGAAGCGTGCGACAAGACACTGGCGCCTCGGTGCGCCTCTTAGCAGAACCACGAGGCACATACATCGTGTGCAGCAGCCGACCTTATTTCCTAATCAATGCCAGCTTGCCTCAGCACGGCGCTATACAAAACGTTCCGAGCCTCAGTTGCCGGCAACGTTTTTTGCTCAAGACCCGGTAATTGAGAAAACAGATCCCCTCCATGCGCTGGCAAAAAGACCCGCCATCATCTCAATCCCAATACGCCTACTCCATCCGCCAACGAGCCAAAAGCAATATGATAATAAACGGAGCGAAAATTACTACTCATGTTGACTTTGTCGATTTCTGGCACTGGTCGATATCGCCCCGTAGTGAATTTCGAACCACCGCACAAACAAACCTTCATAAAGGCATATCCTAGCCCCCCCCCCCCCCCCCTCCCTCCCCCCGTCCCTCAAAAGAAAAAAGAAAGATATATTTATGGCTGTGTGTTTCCGTCGTTGCCGTTTACATTACAAGAGACACGAAGGAACCGAAGTTCTGAGAAACTCCTGCGGGTCGAACGACATGAGAACACGCACAGAGCAACGCTGGACGCGGGCAGATTTTCGACTGTCAAAATGTGAAACCTTGTTTTTTTGGAGCGAGATCGAGAAACACGGCCGCGGAAGATAGAAACGCGGCCAAGACGCTGCTACGGTGGCATTAGAAGAGGTCGGAGCGAGCGGTACTTCACTATGCGACGTAAAGCGGTTGCTGTCGTTGGTGACACCGCCAAAGTGGAGTTCCGCATTCTATTGTGCTCGGTGATCTCTTGCTGCCTCTCGGCTCCTCCTACAGGAGTGACGTCGCTCCTAGCAATCGCCTTGTAACGGCCGCGCGTCGTGCGAACGACGTGCGCCTGTCCGCCATTACCGATGGCGGCCATAGTTACTTAAATTTTCTGGACAGAAAATGGTCTGTTGTGATGCCGTTGAGTGCTCCAACCATAGCCATCAAGGTTTTCGTTTTTGTACCACCCCAAAAGGCAAAAAAAAAAGAAGAAAACAGTCGAGATATATGGTTTTTGATAAAAGTCAAGCGGACGGCAAGCTCTCGACTTTGAGGGCTAAGCATGCTTCGTTTTACGTTAAACTTCTATTTACAGAATAAAGGTGTCATCGCAGCTGCGATCGATCATACGCGTACAGGTTTCTAACCGAAGGTCAGTAGCTTCGCTCTCGTGAGACATGCTCTTCAACTAGCGGGTTGCAAATGAAGTTATAATGCTGATCCTGCTTTGGCCAAAACCTCAATGCGACTCTCTGCATCGGAAGACAGAGACACACTATGCTACGCACTGTGCAGATTATTTTTTCTGCATTAATTTTTAAACCATAAAGCGAATGATTTGAAACTTTAATTGATTACTCGCAAGAAATGTTATTTACGTATGAAAAAGCTAGTTTCCTGATATTTTGTGTCTCGTTAATTTTGATGTACTGACACTATGATGGCTGCTGGGATCTCAGCACCCTCACAATAGGCCAATCAAGTGAGCTTATGTCCACCGGTGCTAAGCATAATGCTGCATGGGCAACAAGGTTGGAGATTTATGAGGGCCTTCGGCTGTACAATGTGTCCACCGGTGCTAGAAAGCATAAATGCTGCACGGACTACAAAGTTGAAAATTTAGCGACGGCCTGACCTACTCGGCCAAGGCAGGCGATCTTCTTCTCTATAATAAAGACATGTTCTCTCTCTTTCTCTCGCTTGTACAATATTACATCTTGGAAGAGGCAAGGTGGTTTACAAGAATACTCGAAACATTTTAACACGTCTCGCACTCCTTCGTTCTTTTACCATACACCTGGAGAATTGGCGGTTAAACGCTTCATCTATATTTTATGCAGCGGTGTTAAGGTGGCCTTTGTTTATTCTTTTAATAAACCGGAAGTTCTCTGGGAGGTCAAAGACTGGAACACCACCTGGTGGCATTTGCCATAAAAAGGGTCTATAGTACAGTGGGAAATCGCTGCAGTTGATACCACAGCTTCGCTGGCCAACCACATTCACCGCGTAGACTGGAGTCTTAATTTTTTTATTTTTTTTTGCACTGTTTTATTGGTTTTACCGGATCGCAGTGGTGGCTGCAGTCGGTCTTAAAGTGACACAAAGCGTACGAGAAATATCAACAATCTATTCTAACCAAGTTTTTTTTTCTCCGCCCTATAGGAATTATGAAAACCGAAAAGGTGTTTCCGGCGATTATCGAACAAAGAAGCTCGTCGGGCGAGCTCACCTTGGAAATTAATCGAGACCTCGTGCTTAATCTACGGAGAACATCCGTGTTTTCGGATACCTTTCAGTTGTCATCGTTTCACGGAGATACTAGACTCGTGCGAAATGTAAGTTGAAGCTATTTTTCTTATGTTGGCTACATCAGTAATAGGTAATGGCGAAACATTTGTCTCTTAAAAAAAAAAAAAAAAAACGACTCATTTCTCGTTTTTTTTTTTTCTTATTCTAATTTACGCAAGCTGCCGTACATTTTTTTTTAAATAAATGTAAAAAGAATGTATATAAATAAAGTTCTTAAAAATTAAAAAAAATCGCCAAACGTGCGAAATGTTTTAGATTTCGGCTAGTTTTTTTTTTATAGTCATGATAAGTCATATCGTGGAATTGTTTTGTTTTGCAGCATAACAAAATGTGAAAAAATAGTGAAGTAATTTTTTTTACCTTTGTTACAGCCTAATAATATTTACATTTAAGCTTTAATTAGGTTTTTCACATAAAATATGTTTCCTATTTTATGATGATTTCATGTGCTCGAGGTGCGAGCCGAAGCGATAGAGAGAACTTGTACCGCGACACCGGACGCGGAGCTGCTGTCATGATTGCCAACACCGATGGCCTTCGTGTGGTATGTGAACAATTTTTAAAGTAAATTGCAGACAAGCTCTGGGGACCGCTTACAGACGCGAAACTTTTTCCCAGCGTCTGTACATCACAACACCAGCTACACGGGTACCCTGCGTTCGCAAGCAGCAATCACAAAACCTCAAACTGATACGTTTTGCTATCATCATCATTGTAATTGTGAATTTTCTTTAACAATATAAGCGCAGTGTTACGCTGTAATAACGTGTTTTTATGTTTTTTATGTGGCGGTTTAAAACACAGATTGATCTTTCTGAACTCATTTGATCGCAGAGCCGGTCTATTTGAAACCAGCTGGCAAGTTTCTCCTACTTTTTGTTTTATCAAAACATTTAATTAGCCCAAATGACCTGCGTACAACACTTTTTAACAACCTCGGTTCAGCGGATATTGTCATTTTTAACTATAATTTTTATCATTTAGGTTATTTCTGACTAATTTGTAATCTCACCGTTTGTGCATCAATACCAATATTTCTGCTGTTCATGTGCACAAAAATGAACAAATGACTGAATAAAAAATGAATGAACGAATGAAAACTAAGCTAAACCCACTGTCGAGTTATCGTCCTCACCATAACGCAAGGGGTGTGTGTGATAATTATATCTGGCCTTGTGATTACAGGCGATTAATCAGGGCCCTAGCTTTTGCGAAGAAAATAATTTTGTCATTACTAAATATTCAGAAATACTCAAAACTGCCTCAATCTTTGAGTGCACAAACTAAATTAAAACTCCGTACAGAGGATGACAATCTATATATTCTGGGAACAATTTTTAGAATTGTTTGAACAACTGCACCCTTGAGTACATTTCTGATTCTTATTTAGGAACGTTCGTGACTAAAGTCACAAGATAATTATAGCGTGCTCTTTTATGTTTAAATTTTTTAAAGTTTTTGACCGAGCACAAGGAGTTAAAAGTTTGTACATAAAATTGTAGAATTGCGGTTTGCGCAAAATAAAAACAAATCTGGGAGAGTCAATAAAACAAGTCACCACGCGTATAGGCAGAATAAAAACAGATATAGCCAAAATAAACCAAATTTCCTGGTTATCAAGATATTTATTCGTGAACGTGGTCTCTAAAGTAGTTTGTTCTGTGATCAAGATACAACCCCTCAGAAAATTTCGGTGATTCTTTTAAGCATCTTGATAACACGTTTGTGTTCCGTTGCACGGTTTTACTTTCCATGTCGCTTTATTGTAACATTTTTTTCGTCTTTGTACTTTGTATTGTTTCTAGACTGCGTAGCCCACAAATGACTTGCGAGTGGGGTAAACGAAATAATAAGAGTAAAAAAATCGTATATTTTCAGGAAGGAATGCTCAGTGATCGCCTAAGAATATCACCCACAAATGCTGCCGAACGGAATGCAGCAGGCAACCTGGCACATGAAATATATGAAATTGAGATACGACATTCAGAAGGTATTCCGCTGCCAAGGTGCTTTCATTATCAGGCTACAGCTTTCCGATACGCATAGACTGAAATCTACCGAATTTTGTTTTCAAGGTTTCAGTTTCCTTACGAAAATGGCATATCTGGACTTATATAAAAAAACAGATATGGTTATATACAAAATTGGGCATATCTAGCCATATCAAGCACACCAGTTTATATAAGGCTTATCTAGCCAGATCTGCCTATTTTTTATATATCTATATCTGAGACTGCCAGATAGAGGTATTTCTGCCTCCCATGTCAGGCGAGATATGTCCCAATCAAATAAGGCAACCTTTATATACGGGGTGTTTTTTTTTATTCTTGCAGATTTGTTTTTAAAAGAGCCATGAAAGCTACACTTATGCGGTTTGTGCGAGTGAGTTATACGCCCAGGGGGACATTATGTGGGTGGCTAATCTTTGCAATAAGGCGGCTAATTATTTGAAATTCACTACTTAACTCTTCGATTAGTGAAAATAGACATATAATTCCAATTAGAAACTTGCTGAGCGTCGTCCGAAACTCCTAAATCAGTCATTTTCAGAAAGACTTTCAGCGCGTGAGAAGCGTAGTAGTGCACTAAAGTTACCACTCGTGGAGCAGGTACAAGGATAGCGGTTGCGGTAAGGCGCTCGCGCAATTTTTCCGTCTCTTATTTAGCCCCAGCCTTGTACCTGGTCCACGAGTGGTACCTTCAGCGCACTACTGCGCTTCACACGCGCTCAAAGTCTTTCTAAAAATCACTGATTTAGGGGTTTTGAATGACGCTCAGCGAGTTACTAATTGAAACCATATGTCTATTTTCACTAATAAAAGTTAGTTAGTGAATTTTAATTAATTAGCCGAGTTGTCGCAAAGATTAGCAAACCACATATTGTTCCCCTGGGCGTATAAATCACTCGCACAAATCGCATAAGTGTAGCTTTCGCGGCTTCTTTTAAAGCAAATCAACAAGAATAAAAAAAAACACCCGGTATATTGTTGTCTTCTACAAATAAGTATAAGAAACATACCAATTGAATATTAAGCATGTACCAACTTTTATTATTTTTACATGAGCTGCGCTTTACGCCACTCCTTATTTCGCTCAGTTTAATTCCCAGGGAAAGCAGGATTATCGACATTCGCTTAACGAATGTCGATGAAACGTTAATTTCGACGAAACGTGTGTCCATGAAACGTGTATCCACGAGAAGGTGGCCGTGGAACGTGTTATCACGAAACGCAGGGAGAATAAAACAATCGGTATTCTACCTGCAGTTTCGACATGATTTTAGAATTTCGGAGAAATTATTTCCCGGCTGCCAGGAGATAGGCACGGCTAATTCTAGAGGTAATCTGGAAGAGTACCTGAAGGAAAACGACCAATTGTCGCGAAGCAGGTTGCAGCGCACTTACGTTGACGAGATGGGACTTGAAAGTGTAATCCGAGATACTGTCGAACACGGCCACGGCAGAACCACCACTCAAACACAAAAACGAGAAGGAAGGTGTCCGTGAAGATTCAACACGATGTAGCACAAGCTGTCATTTGTAAAACCGAACACTAAACGCATCATAAAAGTTCTTGGGCTTCTTTGAAGAAATCGCTTGAAGAAGCAGAAATCCGCGGCAGCCACGCAGGCCGCAACAGGCGCCAAACTAGATCCGGCAGAACGCATTCCGATATTGCCAACGGCTAATGCGTGATCCGTCAAACCACGTGACCAGTGTGCACCTTCTACCACGCTTTCAGCTTAGGGAGAGAGAGAAAAGAGAAGAAGGAAAGGCCGAAACGGGAGTGCACAAACAAAAGGCTTATCTTATGGGGCATCAACGACCACAACGAGCGGTTTTGTCACTTGTACCCAAGGTTGATAGTGCAGTGAATGCTTTGTGTGGCCTTGGGCTTCAGGCAGGTGCCGTGTTCTGCTTTATCACCAGCTTCTAGACTGTAGTCACGTGACCCTCACCGGAGACACGATTGGCCTAAAACATGCATGCGTCTACCCTGCTGTCAATACCGAGTGACTTACAGCTCTATGAAGTCCAGCTTTTGAACTTCCAAAGAACTTTCCAGCTCGAAAGTGACCCAACGATGCGAGTTTGAAGATACTGTTTTACGCCGTATAACCCCACATTATAATTTTAATTGAAAAAAAAGCGCGTCTATTTTTTGCGCAAGATGTCCACAAATAATAGATAAAAAATATGTATAATTTTTTTTTACCAAAATTTAAAATTCTGTGTACACTGTAAGGTTCGCGTTTTTAAAATTGCAAAATTTTTTTACGAAAGAGTTACTCAAAAAGACACCACGGACAGCACATCTTCCGACTTTGAACCCACGATGAATCGCAGATGCTCGCAAACGGAAGGTTGCTTTTCTGCGCGAACGGTTTTTGAAAGATGCTGCGTAGGGTGCTCCGGGCGCAACGGCTTCGCAGCCGTTCGAAGGGAGAAGGATTCGGCACGACGAGTAGTCTTGCATCTTCATCTTCAAACTAACGGTCGTTTTTCCCCGCTCAGTTAGCGGGAAACATGAACAAAATTAGTTTCACTGCTAGATTTAGCGGAAAAATTGACGTCCCGTGGCATACGTACCAATTCAATTTCTCGCTAAATTTAGCGGGGCGGTTACACAATGGCGACGCCGACACCGCTTAAAGGCCGCTCTACAAACACGGGATAGTTCCAGCAGCCGCACGATGCCAGAGAGCGGCTGCTGGAACGATCCCAGCATGCTACGACCCCTCGATCTCCACCGACCGCGCGGCCTCGGGCCTGCAGCTCATGGAAAAGAGCGTTCTCGCGCGCTGGCTTCCTCAGTCTCGCGGATTGAGCGTGCCCGCGTCAACGAGGGAAGACACCTGGACGTCTCAAGTCGTTGTGGCGCTCGCAGCTAGCCGCTCATTTCGCGCTTTTTGAGGATTATCCCTACAGAAAAGCCGACACAAAAGAAGCCCCTGCCGTCACGTGACTTTTGGGAGAGGGTGAAAGGAGGGGCACGAGGGGCATTGTTCTACCTTGCGGAAACTGGTTTCGTATGTCGGTATTTAAGTCGGAAACAGGCGCCTAAGAGCTGCGATCTAAATTCAATTATATGATTGATTCGCTTTCTGATCTTATGCACTTCGTCATATTGTCACACCGTCAACATACAACAAAATTTCATTTGTCCTTTCAATCTTGAATATGCGCAATTGACTATTGGCCAAATACCTGGAATAACTTCACTTATGGATTTAACAATAGTTAACCCAATTACATGAGACGCGTGCAATATAGATCAATCACTAGGTCTTGGCGAGTACTATGACTTATTGCTTGCACGACCGAAACGGGCGCATATACCATTTTCAGGGGCTATATTTGCACGCGTATATGGCGATATATGGCCCCATTTACGCACCTATATGGCCACATCTGGCGTATTTGCCCACTTATATGGCGAAATATGCCGTATTTGTTCTCATATATGGCGGAATATGGCCACCTCTGGCTCCTTATTATTATCATATATAGCCGTATTTAATATATCAGGGCATA